>OMKZ01016330.1:0-27691 GCA_900302535.1 Neoniphon sammara
AAAAAAAAAAAAAAAAAAAAAAAACAGTTCACAGTTCGCATAATTGAACAAGGTCGTCCCTACTGTGGGCACAGCACAAAATGATTTATCAAGTTGATGTATAGCTTCTTTTATACATAGCCTAATGCAGGCTGATGATTTAGCTCTTTTGACACACCCTATTGAAACAAATAAATTACTGCTGTGTTTGCTCACAATTTTATGTAAAATCAATTACTGGAAATTGAACATAAGGTGTAAAATTGACTTGACTGTTTATGGATTAAGAGAAAACAAAATTATAATGCTTATAATGTGGATATTTTTACAATGTCTGATGACTATGTAAGGCCATTGCCCTTGTGCATGTACCATCACAAACTCTGTGTGTGCGCGCGCGCGTGTGCGTGCGCTTGTTTTTATGAGTATTGATTTGATATACAACCTTGTACATTAATTCTGAAATGACTACCTCCTTGTACCTCACTCTGCTCTGAAGGCCCCACGTTGCATCGTAATAACTCCAGCGACATCGTTGGCAACTTTTTATGTATTCATAAATTAATCTTAGAATTCACTGCAGCTGCACAAGTGCAGGTCTCTCAGGACTCTTCTTCAGTGTCAGATTGTCTTCATGGTCAAGCATCTCATCAAATAGTCATTAACCGGTGTTGTTGTCCTGGCTCTGCGTGTTAGGCTGTGAAAGGCCGTGAGAGGTGAACAGGTTCAGACGCACAGAGACTGCAAAACAAAACTGGAAGCACCTGGAGAATAGAATGCTGAAACAGACTTGGATCAATAGAAGCATGGATGCTTTATGAAGCCCTGAGTGCACACAGCTCATAATAATCACAGGAGTGTGTAAATTAGCTTATGGCGCACAAAGCTGCTAATGAAACAACTCCGCTTTCCAGAGCTTTGTTGAGGCTGGAAGGAAAAGTAGGAGGAAGAAGATGAAATATATTAACGATAACAATAAAAATGAACTCCAATCGCTATTGAAGCTTTTTTTTCATGGGGGCACACTTGACATATGCATAAATAGTTTTCATATTGGAAATTTGCAACCAAGACATTCATCTTGGGAGTAGGATTAATTTGGGCAGTCTTGTGTAGGCTGTAATGTGCTTACAACAGACAATGTGAGAATATTTATCTGGAGAAGAACGTCAGCTCTGTCAAATAATAGTTTAAGGCTCTGTCTTGTAACCACTACAGTGTCAGTTTTAAATTAAATTCATGTCAAAATGGTTTGATAAGATGTTCTCTGGTGTATTGTGAATACACATCTTGGAGTGCAGTTGAATGTTGTGGCAAATGATGTATCCTTTAAATTATTAGTCTGTGGACTCGTCAAATGTATTCACTCTGAATATCAAGCTTTACCGTGAGTCTTATAGCTGCCTGAAATAGAAGATATTCCCCAAAGCTTTTAAACAATGCTTGTAGGTGGTATAGATGGCTTCTCTTGGCAGCAGAATCAAGTTCCTGTTTTGTTGTACAGACTTGTTGCCCCAAGGGAGGATCCAGAGAGAGATATTCCTGGGTCAGAAAGGTTTGGGTGTTCAGTGGACAGTCTTTAAGCTGTCTGTCTAGGTAAAGGTTGAGCTGAACCATTGGGAACAGAAAGATTATCATTCCATTCTGAGCACAGGACCTTTTTGTCTCTGAGCTGAATACAGGCCAGTTTCTTGCCTGAAAGAATTAGGAGGTTCGCACACAATCCTCAGGCAGGAAATTAGTGTGCTCATTGTCTTTGCCTATGAGAAGTTAAAACTACAGTTCACTTCTTCTGTAATGTGTTTTCCAATGTCAGTATAATGTAAATGCATTCAGTCATGTTCCTTGGGTTTATTGTCTTGGTTGATTGTAAAGAAATGTTACATTTAGAAAGTTTTACATCTCTTTATGTTAGTATTGCAAGGTCACAGTAATTACACAACAGTTATATCAGCAAAACACCATTTCCTTACTGCCTTACCTTAGCTTTCTCTTTTATTATGTTTTTGGCTGTGACTATTTTGTCTGTGTTTGTATATTTACACACTCTCAAGGACAGAGCTACAAATTACAGTAGATGTATTGTGGTTGCTGATTGATGATTTGACACTGGCTGAGCTTGACGGAACAACAAGTCGTGTTAATTTATAGTAACTAATAACTTTTTCTAACTGTGGTCCTGTTTGGAAATTGGGAATGTTAAGGTCAGTTTATAGTCTGGCAATTTGTGATGGCCTGATAGCCATCGGGATAATATCACCAGCATTCCATCATCACTCCACTTTGATTTTAGATGTTGTTGCGCATAAGTAGAAACATATGAGTGATTACAAAACGCTTCACTGAGGTCCAGTCATTTTCTCTCAAGACATGGAGACAGAAAAGGCAGAACTAAATAAACTATTTTCTGCATTTGCAGCTGCTATGATTACCTAAGGTAGCCAGACCAAAAAGCCGTCATTTACCATCGGTGTTGAGGCTTTCTGCAATTGCTGCCAAGGAACTGAACTTTTAACCCCATGTTGTAATCTGCTTGTTGTGTATCATATAGGCAGGAATATGTTGTAATTTTGTTTATTAAGTTTATGAATAAAATTTCATTCATAAAATTTATGAATTTGCACTGCTGTACATTACATAAAGTCAAATTTATTGACTTAAGGAAAAACACTTTACTGCTGCCATGACAACCGAGGCAACTGAGGCATGGGCGATGAAGGCAGTGACTATTGCAACGATGACAATGACAGCATTGTCTGAAGTATAAAACAAATGTTGTTGTGATCAACCATACAATACGATCATCGCTTGACAGCCATCATAAATTGCTGTGGGACTTCCATTATTAGCTTTTAGCTCACTTAATGTAATTATATTTTCTATCATCAAGTCTAAAACACACTTAATAATGAAATGTTGACTTCTGTTGTTTTAAGTGTGTAGCCAAGATATAGTTTTGCAACTGTTTGATTTATTCTTAGCTGGATAACACAACAGTATTGCAAAACAGATAACCTCCTAACCTTTACGAGCTTGAATCCTGATGTTGCCTCTAGTGGCTTTATTTGAGTTTGGACTCGTGACTATCTCACATGCTTTGGAGTATCTTCTTTTGAATTTGTGCTTTTACACCAATAGTACTCGTGTTTAAAATTGAATATATATATAATAATTGATTTATCTGTCCCACCTCTTCTTCATTTGAAATGTTTGCCCAGTTTGGGGCACCACGACATGTTGTCTAAATGTAGTGAAATTAATTTCTTCAGATGTTTGCCCATTGTGCATGACCTCTGTTTTTATTTAAATTGTTCAGTTAGAACTACACGGCAGCACTATTGCTCACCATCTTTGTTGATTTGTTCTGTGCTGTGGTCTTGTTTGCTCCGGTGTTGGTAGGCAGGTGTGTTTGGTCAGTCTATCTGAGCACCTGGTGCAGCGGGGCTATGTCAGTTACCCATGAGTGTGGTACAAGTTGGTACTGTCAATACTGTAAAAAAAAAAATAGTACAGTTTCTTGAAATTTGGCATCAACTTGATATTGGTAGCATTGGTTCTTGTGACATCCCTAGATGACTTTATAACTGAACAGAATAAGCAAGGACTACACAAATCTTAAACTAAAAACTTCCCTCAGCTGTGTATGGTTTCAGTATTAGTGATGAGCACTAAGGAAGCAATATGAATGGTGTTGGAATATATAATTATGATTCTCAGATCAGGCTTTTTTTAGACCCAGTGAAATGCCTGTTGCCTGCAGTATTATGATCAACAGGATTTCCTTCTGCCAAAACACATTCCTCTAGAGGTAGCACTGTGTGCCGTCTGCTTTCATGAAATCTGTAGTAAATTATGCATATACCCATGTACCCTCGGGGAGGAGTTTTGCACTCCAGGTCATGAATTATAAATGAACATGAACAACTGTAGGGTACGCCAACACCTGGCGTCCTCAGGTAAGGTTAAAGCCCAACAGGATTCAAAGTCATGTTGCTATCATAATGCCGACCACCCACAGGATGCAGGCAAGGGCACCACCAGCACTGCAGATGCTCACCTTCACTATCACTTGCAGGCTGCCTGTATCAGGTAAGTCTGAAAGCTTTACCTTCTGGTGGGACAGCGTACCTGAGGCCCACCTCAGCAGTCTCTCCAGTGTCCATAGAATTGCTTCAGTTAGAGGTTTGCGCAAGCTTTTCTAACTCCTGGTCAGCACTATTATACCTAGGATATCTTTTTAAAAGCTCCCAAATGGTTGGTACCTCTCCACAATGTTCCACTACCAAGTCATCTTTCTGTTTTTTCTTGTTGAATGTTGTCAGGCCCAAGGTCAATATTGTCTTCCTAAGTCTCACCCTGAGGTCAGAGTGAGCAAATGTGGCATCTCTATTGCCTAGGAGCAAGAGAGAAAGACAGAGAGAGAGAGAGAAATAGAGGGAGAGAGTGTGTGTGCAGCTGTGCGTTGGTGTGTCCAGTGCAGAGCTGATTTAAGGCCCCAGGCCACAGGAAGAAGACTGCTCTACACTCCAGGCACGTCCCTGTAACCAGCAGCAGAGGAAGCACTATTGCCATTCAGTAGCGTCAACTGCAGACGCCTAAATGAGTCTGTTCTGTCCTGCAATGCCCGACCTGGCACTCAGCCACTGAATCTAGTTCTCTGGCTCCTAATTTGCCCTCCCCCTCCCGATCTCACTTCTTCATTCTCTCCTCCAATCTGTCTTTTCTTCGCTCCTTCTCTTTCATTCTTGCAGTCTCACATCTCCACCTTCGATCTCGCTGTTTTCATCTCTATCTCTTTGCCACACACATGCATTCCCTCTCTGTTCATACAGTTTATCTTTCCACCTGTTTTTCTTTTTTCCTTTCTGTCCCGCTCTGTAACATTCACATTGGTTCGTTTTCTCCCTCTCCAATCGCTCGCAGTCCCACACATCATGCTTCCCTCTGTGCCGCTTCTGTCACAGTTTGCCCTGGCCAGCGTCTAAGTTCCTATCAGCTACTTTCCTTTTATTTTAAAGGTCTAACCCAATTTCTTTTAGACCCACCTAAAAATATTAAACAGGATAATGTATTACCCTGTTCTTAGTTTTTACTGTCCTTTTTTACAGTCCTCTTGCCTTGACCTTTTCCATAACTTTTCTTTACCTTTCTGAAATATATCCCCCTCTTTCTTAATCTCTCTCTCTTTTTACACTCTCTGGCACTTGCACATTTTTTGTTAGGTTTTTAGCAAAACATTGTTTTCTTTTTTAATATTTTTAAGCAAAAGCACATTTTATTGGTGGCAATGTCAACAAAGATGGTATACTGCTATAAGATCAATAAACAACAGAGGGATTAAAGGTTTGTTTGATTACATTTCTTTGCCTGTCTTAGTATGGATGCATTACTATGTGTTTATTTCTATGTACACTAGCAGAGAATGTGGTAGGGATGTTTGTTTTTATGCATACATGTGTGTAGTATCACTGCATACAACTTCTCACCTAATGTACCTGTGCCACCTGGGGGTTGATGGGGGAGGAGCACGGGACGGTTAGTATCAGGGATGGTGTGATGACAGCTCGTGAATTCTAAAAGCTTTATCGGTCCCCTGCAGCCTGCCTGGGCAGCTCACTGCTGCCTCTCATCTCTCCTGTGTGTTGCATTGAATATGGCTCTCCAATTGGGGTCACGGCACAGACTGATAGGAAGCTATATTCCTTCATAACTGGAGGCAAAGCTACGGACTGCAGTAGCAACAACAGCAGCAGACGGATGGCAGGCCAGAACACAAGCTGATAACTGACTGACAGGGGCCGAGACAACCTAAAATATAAACATTAAGAAACAAGGCAACAGTAAACATGCCACCCACCGTGAATGATGCTGTCTACCTCAATCAGTGTATGGATAATGCCGGAATTGGAAAATGGTACGATGTATCTTGTTCTCCTGTTTTTGTCAAAATTCGATAAGTGACTAACTGAGATACTGTGCCTGATACATGAATGGACAAACAAACTAGTGAGTGTGAGATCTCCACCAAGACCTGGGAAGATTAGGCAAATTAGTCTACTGATGTATGAAACAGCGATGGCTGTTTTACACTTCATTTTTTTACAGTGGTGAAGCATCAGGCTATTTAAGCTATTTTAACCCCCGGTTGTTGACAGATGATATCAACCTCTGACACTTTATACAGTGTTGTTCTCCTGTGTTTCTGCTCTGTGTTCTGTTGATTTTCTTCGTCAGCAGTGTGTTTTGTAAAGTTGCCCAGAAAACACAGTGCACATTGTGGATTTTTTACACCCGTGATAAGCGCGAACACGGCCACAATGGGATAAAAAAATATACTATTAGGCTCATAGGCCCAGTAGTATGTGAAGAGAAAGAGAGAGAGAGCTAGACAATGAATGGAAGAAGAGAGCGGTGTAGTGACCCATTAGGAAGAGAGCAGTGCCTGGTCAAGTGAGCCATACAATAAATGGAGCAGAAGCAGCGAGAACAAACGTTTATCAAAGTTTTTGAATCACTGCAACCACAAGAGGTTCTTCCTCATACAGTCATAACTGTGCACAAACATTTTTATGCAGATAGGCCCAGTGGTTTGCACGATTAGCCATGGACAGACACACACAGACATTATCTTGTGGTGGAGATAAAAATGAAGCCCTGCCCCCTTGGGCCAATATAAAATATTGCAAATTTTGTTGCTCACTGAATGTTATGCATGCTGCTTGGATTCATACTTATAGAACCTGACTGAATCAACCATTTGTACAATAATGGCTTTAACTTCATAACAAGAATATTCCTGAATCAATTACCCTACTGTTAGTGCAACATTTATACAAGCTTTTGTGTGGTTGACTTATGGTGGTGATCAGACACTGGGCTCAAACTGTGAGCATCAGAACTGTAAGTTTGGAATCACTGGCAGAGTGTATCTGTCAAATGGAATATATTTACATCTCCATAGAGAATAAAAATAGACTTGAAGCTTGTACTACATAACAAGTCCCGAAGTCTTTAAGATTTGCTTTTTAATCATAATTTAGAGTTTATTTGCAGTGATTGCAAATATGAGAACCTCTTGTTTATTACTAGAATTTGAATGGTGTGTGAGATACTGCACTAATAAAGAGAAAAAAATAAATCTAAGCCTTCCTAACCATTCAACTATGCTTCAGTGGCTCTCACCTGCTGTCTGGTTCATCGTCCTGTGGGCCCCTTCCAGTTTACCTATAGGGATTGATGGTCATGTCAAAGCAAAAACAGAAAAATCCATACTGCTCTCCTGCCCTTTCCATACTGCATCGATTTCTTAGTAAAATATCCATCTGCATATGTCATACAGTAGTACTCACGTTAGTACAACACGTTCTCAAGAAAAAAGCACAGAGCTGTTTTATTTTAGGATAGAGTTTTGCCAAGGTGCTTTAGGAGACTTTTTTACGAGGCAATTAAAATCATTGAAAAATCTGTCGCTGCTTTAATGGAATAAAAACAAAATTTATGAGTACACTTTAATTTATATGTCCTATACACACGCGTGCACACATACTCCTGTATTGACAGCTGGAGTGCATAAATATTAATAAATTATTGTTTCATGTTTTCAGCTAACTTTTCAACTCTATCAGTGGAAGCATATCACTTATATATATATGTCAGATTTATTTTTACCTGATCAGCTGTGTGGGTGGGCTGTAAGCAGTCTGGGGTGGGACAGTATCCTAGAGGGTGCTGTGTCACATCAGGTTTTTGTTTTTTGACCTGAACGTGTAGTTGGAGAGCTTCTGACTGCATTTGCTCTCTTGCTTTGCCTTAAAACTGGGAAGCTACAGTATATGTACAGGTGTGATGCCATATGCTAAATATAAAAGTTCAGTGAAACGCCAGTCTTCAATCCCATTTATTATAGAAAATGTTTTTATCTGGTGCTTTGTACATGGTTCTACCAAGAGCCCTGAAGTGTTAGTGTAAAAAAAAAAAATCCATGTTGAAAACACATGTTGAATCTCCAAGCATTTTCCAAGCACTCATTGTGGACTTCCTGTGTTTGGGTTATTGTTCTTTGCAAGTGAAGTGATTTCTTCTGGATTGCAAGTGAAGTGTTTTCTTGTGGCCAATTGTGTGTCACAATTGGCCAGGAAACAATCATATTTTGGTGCAATATTATCTTAAGAATCAGATTAGGATCGTCACTGATTCTGTGTTTTAATAAACCAAACAACACATTACACCACACGTTTCCTTTTGGTCAGCACAAGTCAAATGAAATGTTGAATAAAATGAGAAATGAGCATTGCTTAATCAGACACTCTGACTTAAATATTCAGTTAAAAAAGAAAAGGAAAGGCTTATTTTTAGAATATTTTATCCTGAACAGCCCTCTTTGAGTGTTCTTTTCCAAATGGTCCCACAGATGAATAAAGCAATAAGTGGAACTAAACCATGTATGAACTCAACTGGAACCCTTAGCGTTTAGCCTGTAGCTTCCCTGTGCTTTTCAAACATGAATAGACGCCACACATTTGTTTGTACTGCAGAGAAGCTATTGAAATAACATTCTTTTTTCTGATTTTCTGATTTATTTTACCGCACGCCCAAGATCAACACTCCTGACAGTTGACAGCTACTAGCCCAGAGCATATGATGTTTCTTAAAGGTTGAGAGTTTGTAGGTCAGTGCCCTCTATGTTTCTCTGCGTGTGGATATTTGGCCATGTGGCAAGTAAGGACAGGATTCCTGTGTGTCACTTGTTTTTATTCTGACCCTGAAGAGAGACAGTAAAGAGAAAGAGACAGAGCATCTCTGCCTTGCTGAACATGTACCTCATAACATTTTTCAGTAACCATCACTGATAAATGGTAAATTAATCATGTTTTCAAATTTATTAATTAGTAAATGATATATTGTTCATTATGTTAGCATGCATGTTAATTCAACCATTCTTCAGTACATTACATGAAACATTTTTTTTCATTATCTGGATTAAATTCTAATTTTAAATAATGCATTTTGAAATATAGGACTAAATATAAGTGGATTTCATTAAATATTTGTAACTGATGCTTACAAATGTTTGCAGCAACATACCACACAATAAGTGATCACTATCTGCTTGCATTGACGTGTACAATGCTGAGTAAAGGGTTAACAAGTGGCTCTTAACCAAATGTTATCTGGGTCCCTATTATAATATAACAAATACCAAAATTTGTCTATGCATTGAGATATGTCATTGGTACCAACCCAATTTGTATTGAGATTGTGAGTTTGCAGAAAACTTGAAGCCTAAGGGTAATCGTTTCTCTGTGCAGATGGTCCAAAATGCATGAGGACAATTTCATAAGGTCTTTTTATAATGTAGTGTTTGCAGTGCAGTACTTGTGTATATTTTAAAATGTGCCTTGCAGCTAATCAGAGGTTGGTGCTGTCTTCACCACATCACAGGCATACCAATAGCAGATATTTTCCAACCAAAACATAATTGCTTATTTCTCCTAGCATACATAATTATGTGCACTTCTTGGTGTAATTGCAAATGTGTTCAGCACCTAGTATTTAATCACTCTGGGAATTTCTAAATACTAATAGCTAATGAAGAGTGGCATCATAACTGTTTCAGAAAAAAAATCATTTTTTTTTTTTATTAAAATGATTGCTAAAGTAACCAGCATACCAACATAAGCACTTTAATTTTATGCTAAGTAACTGTAAATGATGATGATCTAGTATCAACTGCACCATTTCTGGGGGTGGTAATGCTGCACTTCAGGCTTACCAAACAATATCAGAGCTTAAACGTTGGAAAAGTTACTGTACTTTTTATGGTAAAGGTGGACAATACACTCAGGACTTTTTGCCTTTGGGTGATGTTTCACAAGATTAAACAGAGCCTGTACCTGTCTCTTGTATACAGCAGCCTGAGGCCTCAAGGCAGGGAGAGGGATGCAGAGACAGGGGCGGCAGGAAAAAGAGGGAGGGAAAATGAGAGGGAGAGAAGGGAGGGGACAGAAGGAAACATTCAGCAACAATATCATATCGTTGAAACTTTAGATTTGTCAGCACTTCAAAAGTTTCCCTATTATTATTTAGCCCACATCCCCTCCACCTGCTTCAAATATTCATTTGATCTAACCTTTCTTCTTTTCCTGCTGTAAATCATCTCTAGTACATACAGTATATTCCTAGAAACTTTTTGCAATTATTTAAAGACAAGTGGATTTTCTTGGCTGAGTAACAGTGCTTTGAACTTAATAGTTGATCCATCTCTCTACAGGAGAAGCACATGAGCCATCTGAGTATTTTGAAGATGCATCCAAGTTAGGTGCAATGCTACTCGCATCTGTTTGCCTGTTAGCATTACAAAGTGTAGCTTTAAGCTTTTTACAGACTCTGGACAGCAGCCCAGCAATAGTTTAAGATCAAAACTGCCAAGACAGGCTACCAGAACTACAAGACATTGTGCTTAGAATTTATTGCAAATTTAATTAAAAGTATGTAGTTTAGATACACTACTGAAGTCACGACTTAGGAGTGAAATTTCCATTTGTTGGTTATAATATTTTGCTTACCATTAAATTGTTAAATTATTTTGCATTTCTAAAGTACATACTTGTTTTAATTAATGTTTCATAGGAATTAATCTAGACAAAATTCCAACCTTAAGTATTTGATGACTATTGTAAGTATAGATCAAAGAAATCATATTAGAATGTTCATAAAAGAAGTTTTTTGGTTTTATGATTTCTATGGTATAGATTAATTAGGAGGTGTGAAAAAAGTGAATAACTTCCTTCTAATTGAGGAAAAAGATGCCTGTATGAGGTCACATTTGTACCTTTGTGTGTACGTGACTCTAGATAACTTCAAGCCGATCGCTGGTCCTCTGTGGTGGTGACGTCTTATTCGAATGTCTGGTCTATCAACTTTCGATGATACTTTCTGTGCCTACCATGGTGATCATGGGTAACAGGGAAAAATGGCTACTATATCCAGAGGGCAGCAGGCGCGCAAATTACCCACTCCTGTCCCAGGGAGGTAGTGACGAAAATTGTATGTCCCTGCATGCATGTATATTTTTTATATATTTTTGTGCACATGTGCCAGTGTAACACAGATCAGTGAAAGACTGGTGCCACTCCAGCGCTGCTGTAACGTGGGAGGGTGATTTTGCCATGGTGTTAAGTGATTAGGTTGATCTCTAGGGAGAAGTTTAATTCTCCTCTGAGTAAGGGCGCCATTAAAATACAATGACATGAGATTAATGCTCATCTTGTAAGTGACATTTACTTTCTCATTTACCTTGGAAATTCTCTTGCAATATTGTGTGCTAGACCTTGTTTTGAATGCTGATGAGTTTCAAAAGCTGTTCACAGTATGTGCAGTGACAGTATGAAAAATATTGAATCTGCTATAGAAAGAGGAAGGGTATCTAGCTGAGTAAGGGACAAACAGTAAAACAGGACAATCAGCAAAATGGGACTGAACTTTTAAATTGTGGTTTGCAGTGCAGATTTCAAATGTGGCTGTCCTCAACATAAGAAATGTTGCAGTATATCTTTTCTGAACAACTTTGTACACCTTGAGAGCTTTGGTGTAGCTGCTGAATCCCATACTGGACGAGCAATATGATGTATGACGCAGTGCCATCTCTCTAAAATCGATGCTGAATTTGTATAGCCAACTCCCAGGGCAGTTAGCAGGATTGTGTTGTTGTACATTCCTTGAAGGCGTCTTCAGCAATGGGATATCTTTGTCTTAACCAATCAGGATTAGCGAGACACTGCTCATATGAATTGGATTGGGATTCTCAAAAGGATAAGATGGCTATGCCTCATAAAATCACATTTGTCAGCTTTTATGTATTCTGACTCATTTCCTTCTTCTTTATCTTCTTCTCTTTCAGTGCATCTGTACGCCAAAGCCCCGCCTACAGAGTCCAAAGTGTGTGTGTGTGTGTGTGTGTTTGTGTGCCCTTGTATGTGTGTGTGTGGGGGGGGGCACGTGTGTGTATGTGAGATGAGGAGAAGCGTATAGGAGCTAAGTGGCCACCTCAACCACCCACATCAGACAGCCTTCTGTGCTGCAAGATGGATTAGAGCCCCGCACCTCAGGAGATCAAAGGTAGGAGAAGATGTTTGGTAATCAGCCGCCACTCACCTGCCCTGCTCAGTGAAAGTTTAGACAGAGTGAAGAAGCGAGTGAAAGAGAGAGAGGAAATAATGAATGAGAATGAGTTCAGACCGGAGTCTTTCTGCTGCGGGTGGAAGTGCTGTAGGAACACTGAGGCGTGCGAGGTCCATAGCCATTACCCTCTGTTGAATATGTATGAGAGGGACAAAGGGACGTAAAAAGCATTAGCCAGTGCAATGAATAACTGATTTTAATGTCATTAATTGTTACTGCAAATATCAGGCTTTTCTGTAGAGCTTCCGAATAAAAAAACAACAGGACTTAACAACATGCAGATTATGGGCAGATGTCCATTTCGATAATTAATCACATTTACGAACTGTTACACATTCTTCATTATTTAAATGAAATTTTACCACCATAAAATATTACCAATGTAGCTTGCATTAATGGGTCTATTTTGTTGTTTAGTGGTGTATTTTTCTTATTCCTGTGGATAAATGGGTAAACAGAGACAGAAAAACCTTGACATATTTCCGGTGCAGCAACAATGGAGTTTAATAGGAAAATTATTCAATTATCTAATTCTAAAACACCAGCAGTAAACATCAGGTTTGTCAGTTGCATACAATTGAAGAGAAAGGGCTTTTTTATCTCAGACTTACCTTTTTGCACCAAAGCTGAGCAATCTTATGAGGAGAAATCCATCGTAGAAGAGGCAGAGATACCAGGTTCTGCACAGAAAGTAGCCTCAATATACCAGAATTGCAGCCACGGGGCATGTCTTGGGTAAAGGAGGGCGACTCCTGCTTGTTCTTGACTAGAAATCTCAGTCTCTGGCTGCTATTGAGGCTGTCACTGATGCTTTTGTTATTCCTCTCTCTGCCCAAACATAAAACCAAAAGGCTGGATGCAACAAGTTCACGGCCCTTCTCTGGGGGCTGTTGAAAGTCATTCTGGGAGCTGTAAGAAATCACTAACTGAAGTAGGAGTAGAGATTGTCAGGTTGAGGGAAAGTGGGTTCAACAAAAAGGTAAATCACAACACTTGACCACAAAATAAGCCTCGTAATGCATTGAACATCACACACTGATGATATAAAACAGGGTAGGAGGATCCAAGGGTGGAATTTCCCTTCAAGCTGCCAGGAGAGTAATGGATATTACACAAATTATTATAAAAAAGCACTGCTGCTCTGTGCACACATAAGGGAAGAGCAGCTCCTCACTTTTCACTTGTTAGCACACTGCAGAACTCTTTAGAGGGCTCAAAAGACTTTTTCTGGAAAGCCAAATTGGATCCAGTGGCCCTTCTGTGGGAAGCTCTGTTTTTGAAAGCAATGGATACATAGCTCACTACAATCTAAATAGAGCAATGTCCTCTCTCCCCATTTCTGGGAATTCTAGTTATTGCCAGTATGTTTAAGTGTAAAAGGAAAAGTGGACTTTTTTCATCATCACAAAAGTTTTTATTGCACTTGCTGTGACAACAAAAGCTTCTTATTGGTCCATAATTCAGTACTGTTAGCATGAAAGGGGATTATATTATTGAGGTTTCTTCAGCTGAGAGGCTTTTATACAACCCAGGTAGAAAGGATCTATAAAAAATGCATTTTCTTTATTTTCATTGGTTTTCTGTCTTGAGTGGTCCTGACCAGCTCAGCAGATGAACTTTTACCTTCAGACAATTTCCTTCTCCCATTGTTAAACCAATTTCAAACTAAGTAGTCAATTAATTTTATTATGGATAAAAACCTGGTTATTTCCTATGTTAAAAATGATTTGTGACAGAGAGCTCTGTGCAGTAGTAAATATGGCTTCTCTCATTTTTGTCAGACCCATTGTGAGTGCTGTCAATCATTCTGCAGTTTACACAGGTGATTCAGCTCCTCTTTGGCTCTACGGTGTAGTGAGACCTCTTACACTACACTTAGTTGTTCTCCTTCTTAACACTGTGGACCACACGGTTAAGATAGAACTTCTTCTTTTCAACAAACTTGTGTTGTAAATATTTCCTCAACACAAAGCTGGCTGGGAAATAGCAGTTCATAGTCAACAAGATTAGAAAGGTTCAAATGATGACAGTCTGCTGACATAAAGCTGTCAAGACTGTAACCTTCTATCCTGTATAGTGACAGCATAAAACAGGGAGAAGTCAGCATTCTTTTCTGTCCCCCCTTTCCTCATAGGACCACTGCCTTGCTTCCCCTGCGACCTCAGTCTCATGTATTTTAGTTTGTGACAAGAGCTGCCTCATCAGAATTGGAGTATTTTTAGATAAAGGTGCCAGACCAGACCCTATAGCAAACAACTGAGCATGCCGGAGTTGTTTGCCAAGGCTGTTTATTTAGACGACAGGATACAGGATTGTCTGGATGAGACGGAGGCTCTCCTCCAACTGCTACCTGCTGTTTTCTGTTAAGACAAAAAAAGACACAGTCACAGGAGGCTTACAGGCGAATACTAAGAGGATCTGGATCTGCACAAACCATCAACAATCGACTCAGCATGGCAGAGGCCATATTTGTGTGGTATCAACCAGGGTGTTAGAAGCGCAAGACAGCGTACCTTCACTCCCCTGAGCTCAGTTTCACTGTTAATCCTTCTCTCCTCTGTTTGGGCAAAATTCACCATTAAATCCATGTTAAGTAAATTTCAAAGCTTACAGTTTGCATATGTTAATGGTCTTACTCCAGACCTGTAGATGCAGTCAGTCTGTATTTAAAATGTTAACTCACAGGTTTCCACTGGAAACTTATTTTTAATTATTTGATAGCTCTGATATTAGTTATCATTCATGCGTGCGTGCACACACACACACACACACACACACACCTCTGCACATAAACACATTTATGCATACAAACAGAATTTGTTAACCCACTTTCCTCAGAAAGTAAGACCACTTCTTTAGCCTATGTCATATTACAAACTCTTTAGTGTGCTGGCAAGAGAAAAATCCAATTCATATTCATATGCAGCATAACAGGCTTTTCATATTTTTAAGCCACTACGTACCCCTACAGGCAGCTCTGGTATGCCATGAATACAAATGCCAGAATACACAGTATGCTCAAAAGACATTGAATTTCTCTGAGGCTCTGGTGCCCTGTGAAATCTACTGCTGACAGAATTTGACTTTTTACTGACTTTGGCTCAAGGAAAGTGGTTTGAGGAGATGGTTTCAATTTCATAGCTCACATGTGCAATCTTGCATGAGATGCAAGTATTGAATATCACTTTGGTGCAGATGGCGTATTATGTCCCCTCAGTATGTGTCAACCACAGCGTTCAATTTTGCCATGGGGCAAAGCCCTCCGCTTGGCACGGCTGGAAAGGTTGAATTGCTTCTGTTATGTCATATTCATGAAAATTGCTTTACTTTGTTTACCATATCATTGATGCTCCAGCCACTGCCCATAGCAAATTCTCTTCTACCTGCTATGCGTGTGTATGTGTGTGTGTAATGACTGCCTGGTCAACTTCCGCACCTTCTTTCAAGAGCCAGTTTGTGTGTGCTTGCGTGCGTGTGTGTGTGTGTGTGTGTGTGCTGTTTCAGGGGTGTGTAAGCGTGTGTTTACTGAACTGTTTGTACTTGCGTGTTGACTGAGCTCATGAGTCCAGCTCAGTCGACTGCAGTGTGTGTTGCCGCTGGGCTGCCTGCCTCCTTCCTGCCTCCTTCCCTAGCTGCTGCTGAGAAGCAGAGATAAGGCCCACTGATGTTTGTCTGCTCCCCAGCAGATTACCGATGCAGACAGGTACAAGGACTCTGGCAGACAGCTATACTCCAGGCCAAGGGAGAACGTACCTGTGCTGGCTGAGCTGACCACAGCATGAAGAACTCTAGCCTGAATGCCATCTGGCTTTTTTATATAACTATTACTGCTCAGCTAATTGCCGGGTGTTTAAGGGGAAATTATGCAGAAAATGTGGGAAATGTTCAGGTCCTTCAAACTAGTAACTGTATTAAATGATATCGGGAAGTGGGGCGTAATGTCAGTGATTTTCTCCTTGTGGTTAAAGTGTAATAGCATGAATGATAAATGTAAGTGGAGTCGGTAGGTCACCAGCGTATTGTAGACACATTTTAAAAATACTTGTCACTGCTGTGGACATGGTGCTGTATTGTGCCGTCAATTCATTAAAACCACATTTCTCATGTTTCCCCTTTTGTGAGAGGTACAGTCGAAACTGTAATTTGGTTGCTAAGACCGCAATGGACACTGACTTTGACTGCTTCAACTAATTTTGCCAGTTCTTGATTAGATTTTTAAGTATTCACCCTTGGTTGATCAGTCAGCAATGGCTTTGAACGAGAAGCATACCTGAACTGGGAAACCAGAAAAACTTTATAGTCTTTAACACGCTGTGAATATCAAATGCTGTGTGTGCCTGGGTGTCTGTGAGCGGATGCAGTGTATGTGTGTGTAGGTGTGTGTGTTTTGTGTCGACCCCTACCAACGGCCGTCAGAGTTTAGGGCATGATTAAAGCACAAGGTCAGCAACGGTTGTAAAATATTGCCTAATTAGGTGTTTGCTGCTTCGTATGGGTGTTTGGACAGCAAAAGACCTCTTACTTTATCCAGGCCAAGGTATAGAGGATAAAGAAGAAAAGATAGGCAAAATAGAGTTATCGGGAGGGTGAGTCTGGGTGCTAGAAGGGATCATGGCTATTATCTGCATTATGCATACTGTTTTGTGCTAATCCAGAAGTCTGTTTTCTTTATAAGTAAAGTCTTCTCACTTCATGGTGCACTTTAGCAGTTTGCACAGGCCCGTTTTTTTTTCTAGATCGTACTTGCTTTTTGTGCTACACCCTCTCATCAAGGCTTTGTACCATGCTGACCCACCAGACCACATGCATGCCCTCAGTACTTTTTCATTACTGGTTTGTTTTGTTTTGTACACCTAAGTTTGCCAGCTGGGTGGTGTTTGGACACCATTTGGGGCCAATCACAGTACTTAAAAATGGAGAGCTCACCGGGCCACATTAAACAAATGCACAATCAAATGACAGGTGCAGACAGTTTAATTTGAGCAGCGGAGCTGCCAATTTGCATTGTGAATAGCCCTTATCATAACCTCGATTTCTAACAGCTTAGGTAAAAAAAAAAAAAGCCTTCACCGCCAAGATCTGTTGCTGGACTTGCAGGACCCGTGGGCCCGTCTGCTCCACGTAGACCTTTAGTTCAGGTTAAGAAAGAGTGCGTGAGAGAAGGAAAGCGGTGTAGAGAGGTGTATGTGCAAGAGCAAATTGGTTATGGTAACGGGGGACCAGGTGAAACAGGAGGGAGATGTGAGGGTAAAGGGGAGGTGTAGCATGAGAGTGCAAGAGTTTAAAGGGATTACAAAGGGATCACAGGCTGTTTAGTGGCCCTGCTTTCTCAGGTATTACTGGTATATTATTAATGACAAAGCTATTACCACCCACGGTGCCTTTTATCAGACACTGAACTTATGCCTAAACAAAGCTTCTCCATTTGTGCTATCTGAAACACCAGTGCTGCTAGTTCACTGTTGTCTTGCCCAGCTCTCTCTCTCTCTCTCTCTGTCTTTCACACACACATACACACACACTCTTTCTCTCTCTCTCTTCCTCTCTTTGCCCACTGTTTCTGTTTGATTGACTCGTGTTTGATCAGAGCTGTTTAAATAGTTGTCTCAATATTTATGTGGCCAATTGTGAAGATGCTGTATGGTTTTGGCCCGACAGGCAGAATATAAATTGTTCATTTCTCCCCACCCCATGTGGTAGACAGGCCCTCCCACATGCCTGACAGCTCTGGAGAATGAAATTAGAGAAAAAGGAGAAAAGTCAGAGCAGAGGACATGGGTAATACATGATTCACACACATTAAGCCCTGGGTGTGCAACACATCGAATATACATGGGAGCAGGAGGGTAGAAGGAATTTATGGGTTTAGAAAGAGTTAAGAAGCTGACTTTTGCAAAGTGAACTACAGCTTTGAAAGGAGCTCAGACTGAATTAGACAGTTTAACAGCTAGTGAGAATCTCCCGCTGACAGATTAACAGAGTGATGAATTATCTCTAGCACTGGCAGCCCTACATGGTATCAGTGTTGTGCAGTTATTTAGAATAGCACTGAAGTAATGCTGCTCTGCACTTTTGTATCAGTTTGAAAGTTGTTGAACATAAAAAAACAACTGTACACTACACCTGCTGCCAAAGGACAGACCAGATGCCATTTAAGAAAACTCTGTACTTGCAGAGGTATGTCAGATGAGTCTGCTTTCAATTTTGCGCTCCCATTTTTCTGTTTTGCTGTGTTCCATTAGCTAGCACCTTCCTGGGCATTTCCTCTATTTTATTGGCGTACATTTTGCGAGGTGAAGAGCTTGACAAACACCAAACAAACACAGTAGCTTTCTCTTGTTAGACCAGGAGTCACAGGGAGTAGAGGCATCGTATGGCACATGCAAGTAAGGAACCATATGAAGTGGAAGCTTCTTGTGGCGCAAGACACATTAAAAATCATGTAACACTTTTGGTTAGAAATAAACAAGCACAGTTTCTTTAGGACCATGCCTTAGTGTGTTTCTGCTGCATATTCTGTTGTGCAGCCTGTGGACTGTCAGCAATACAAACTGTTGGAGAATTTTATCAGGGCACAGCAGGGCATAATTGGAAATACAAACCCATAAAAAATAACCACAGTAAGGTCTCCTCACCGCTGTGTTATTTATGAACCTGAACCGCTATTTCTCCTATCGTGTCTTGGCAGTGTATGGAAAAGATGCCCAGTTAAACACTGTGGCACCAATCGGCTGTCATATTTCACTTGTTTGTTGATTGTCTTGGGTCATGTTTTTGTAAGTTGAACCAATGATGATGCCCTGCTTTACTGAGGACCTCTGTGCTGCCTGTTGCTGAATGTCACTGAAATTCCTCTGCATGTTCTTCTGCATAAGAGAGGGAGGTATGAGGGGTTTAGAGGATAAATTAAAGATTGTTGAGGATAAAGGTGAGAGAAAAAAATCGATACAGAAGGTATGATCATTTATGAAATTCCATGAGAGCTGATTGGTTTCCCACTTCTGTTCCTAACAAATCCCATACTGTATATAACATGTAGGCCCCGTTCACACTGGAGCTAAATACAGTTACTGCTCCTCATGTTAGTGCTTAATTAAGTTCACATTAGTGGGATTCTTAACGAGAGCGACGACTTCCAAGTCCCACTTGAAAAAGGTAGCAACAACCACAGTTAACTCAGGTTACTATGCAGATAAGTCTGGCTGTATGTGTGTGTGTGTGTACGGATGGGAGCAGGAAAACTGGCAGGACAACACCTTGACAACTGGTTGTTGATGCACAGTGGTACAACTGTGCAGTGCCCTGAATGCTTCACCAGGTCTGGGTCAATGCGCTCAACAAAAGGGAGATGTTAAGCAATGTAAGCAATGATGTTAAAAATCTTTTTTGTTGTGTTTGTTGGTTTACTGTTGTAGAACACAGGTCTTCTCCGGGGTACTTAAACCTCTGTGGCTGCCTCCATGTTTATTCACAATGGAGATCATGTTTACATATGATATTTGAAATGCAGGAGTCATGCTGACAGCAAATATTGCATGAATAGCATACATACATCATGACAGTGCAGAAAATACAGGAATGAATCCTGTTACCTGTTCACACATGCAAGTGTTCTCAAGCTTCTAAATATGCATGTGTGTGCAGATGCAGAACATGAGCGACTCCAATTAATAACTGCGGTTGTCGAGTCCCAAGATGCTAATGAGGTGTGAATAGGGCCATAGACAATCCCATAATCTGTTTAAAGGTACGAGCATTTACGCAACACAGTGTGCGACACCCTACTTATGATTACATTGGGTGCGTTTGTAAATTTACTCTGACGCTCTGCTGTGGAGTCAGAGTGCTCCGATCACAGCATTGCAGGGCACAGAATTATTTTGAACTTTCCACAGAGTAGAAACAGCAAAAGGAAGCACTGTTGTGAGTTATTTGTTAGCTGGTTAGCTAGCTGTAGCCGTGGATATTTGGACATTTAAAACTTATTTAGGTGCTGTCAGCCTTACACAGTGAACATGATTAATGAACCGATGTTGCTGCGTGTTGAATAGTGCTACCTGTATTGCAAAATAACCCTACCGTCACATTTTGCCACAACATCAGCCATTATAAGGAGCATTTGGACGCTTTGACAAACCGACCCTTCAGCTGGAGCGGTCGGTATGGCTCTGAGCCTCTGAGAGCGCATCGCTCTGAATTTCCGAACAGGAACGCGCTGAATTTTGGAACGACAAGAGAGCACTCAGGGTGCTCACTGACACCACCGGAGGGAATTTACGAATGCACCCATTATTTGTAGTAGTTGTGGTATTTGTTTCCCCCTTGACTGGGTAATGTCTTTGTTATGTAATGTTTGTGCTGTCTAGTATTATGTGTTGTCATTGTTAATTACCCGTTGTCCTTGTATTGTTCTTGTTATTTATTGTACTGGACCATGCTGTCTTGTATTACTTTGATGTGTTGTTGGAAAGTTAAGGATGAAAGTTAATAAGGAGCAGAATGGAGGATTTAGAGACAGGAGGAAAAAGAGACTGGCAGAGGATTTAGTGAGAGAAATAGAGCCAGGGAGAGAGAGGAGGAGATACTACAGGTATTGGAAACAGGGTGAGCGGTGAAAAAAAAGAGTTGTACTTAAGTTCGGTGAGTGGGTTCAGTCTGCGGAGCCACAGCAGCATCTCCTGATATGATCAGTGCTGGAGTGGAGGGCAGTGGTGAGCAGAGAGGCCAGACCCGACAGCTGGCTCCATTGGTGTGTGGCGAAGGGTGGTATTGTTTCAGCCTTTGTAGATGCTCCGTGAGCCCATTTAAGAAGAGGAAGGACCACCAGTCACAGTCACGCAGATCCTGGCTGCTGTCATGGGACAGGACGGCTGATAGATGGGACCACTTTGCCTGGTGGATCTAATGGTAATGGGGCAGGAGAGGGCAGAGTTGGATTACGACTCTCTGATAGCATGAAGACAGTAATGTTCTGTGCTCTGTCAGTTGATAAAACCACTATCTTTCATAATGTCCTGTTGATAATTGACTAGTTGGAGATGGCTAGAGGTATTCATGGGTCCAAAAATTTGATAGATGTCCTATATCTAGACCTGTTGTGAAAGGCCTGAGGGTGTGTGTGCATGTGTGTGTGTGTGTGTGTGTGTGTGTGTGTGTGTGTGTGTGAGACCCCAGACTGACAGCAATGCCCCAAAAATGAATCCAGCTTGTTAAATTTCTTCCCAAAAAATTGCTACTTGGGTAGAGAATACCCTTTCTGCTTGTCTTGTAGATAAAAGCGGCCTAAGGATGTACATAAAAGTTATGTTGTATTCTGACATCAAAAGTGAGGTGCATTTATTCAGCAAATCAGTGGAAGACATTTTAATAATTATTCGCCTAACCAGCATATTTTGAAACACAGCTATTTGAAACTGTCTTATTTTCTTCATTGAGGCAGCTGAGAATGGAGGATTTCAATCTGCTATGCTCCTCGCCGTAAGGGAAATGGAGCACACACACACAAAGTAGCCAGGCTCAGCTTAGCACACACACCGAATAGAGACAGAGTTCTTCTTGCGACTTCAGTTCTGTCACATTTTGTGCATGCCTGAGACGCGTGCTGTTAAACTGAGAGCTGAACGCGAACTGAAGGAAAATGTATATTTTGCCAGGGTTTATATTGATTCCTCAGGCAGTTTAGGGAACAGGTAGCTCCAGCAACTTTCAGTATTATGGAAAGACAGAGAGGGCTGATCTGAAATCTGGTATTTTCTGATAGCATGGGGGCTGGGAGCGCTGAAATTATAACCAATGACTCCCAATGCCACACTTCTATTTACCCAAGTTCAATTTTGTTATAAATCTGCGCCAGCACAGGAAAATGGGAATGAGAGGAATAAAGGTAGAAAGAATTTCTGTGGTGTCTATATTATTTCAATCCAGGGGGAGGATTAAACCTACTGTAGCTTGTGTTTGTTTGGTGCGACACCCACATGGGATATAGAGGATGATGGGGTTGCACATTTGTTCTATACGTGACACAAGGATTGTGGAAGATACGATAAACTTCAAAGGAGAGCATGGCTCTCAACTGGCTTTTGTGAAGCACAGAGACCCAAATCTTGAGAGGTCACTTCAGGATGGAATAAATCAGGTAGAGCGCTGTTGGAACTAGAAGCTCTTAGTTACCTTTTCAATTCACCTCCAAAACTCTCTTTACACTTAATGATAGAGAAGGGCATTGGTATTCAGCCCTATGACATTCCACACTGTTCGTGAATGGAAGGTTTGGATGGCAGCACAGCTCACTTGCCATATTGCCTTCCTCATTGTGCTTTTAGCTTGCACTGAGCCGCGAACAGGCCTCCCATGACAGCGCGGGTGGAGAGCATCTGCGAATGGTGAAGACACAATTTGCTGTGAATAACCAGGGCGTTTGCATGTGAGTGACAGGTCCTTATCAGAGCTCCCGCCGGCTGATCAAAGTTGAAAGGGGGTCAGGCTGAATTAAAGACTAGCTAATTAAAATGTCCAGGGAACATGCCAGCCCACATTTCATTTATCTCCTCCAGCAGAGTTGGGGAGAGAAATGGGGGAGGTGAGATATGCAAGTGGCAAGGAATAAGAGTAAAGGTGCGGTGTGGGCATTGCTTCCTCCTAGCTGGGCTTCATCTGATACTAAAACATGGATTATTAAACAGGCTTTCTCTGAGTGTTTGCTAACACTCAGAGATATTTTTTCTATTCCATTTGGGTTTAATAATCCTACAGTACCTCGGTGGGAATTGATTGATGCTTTTAGCTTTTGGCAAATGACTTAGATTGGCATTTTGTGAAGGCAAATTTGCCTGAAAGCAGAGCAGAAAGGTAGTTCAAGGTCCTAGACGAAAAGACAGTGCGTGTAATGGGAGATCCATAAAAAGTCCATAAAAATCTGCAGGCCTGTTCCCACTTTGTCTCTGTGGCATGGCCTTTTTCAAATCTTCGCTTTCACAGGCTGTTGGAGAAGAGAAGACCTGAAGGTGGAGTGTGTGTATGTGAAAGAGAATGAGAGTGTGTGTAGGGCTTTAAGTCTGTATCTAGGGGTGTTATAAAGGTCACTCCAAGATCTTTAGAGTCCACCCACTGGCTAAGGTTTCCTCACAGGAGGCAGTGAGGTTGTAGGCTTCTTTAATCCAAATGATGGATCCACACATCAGATAAGATAAACCTAAGAGAGGGCAAAGTGTAGTGTTGATTCTGTTAAATTGTGATATGAAACTATAATGCTCTGTGGCCTGTTATTTCTTCTGTTTGACACTTGCTAGTGTAACAAAACACAACAAGTAAAGTTATAGTAAAATCCTTTGTAAACTGAAAGGTCATAATGATAGTAATTCTCTTGTTATTTTCCAGAGATAAACCTCCAACTTTGTAATCTAATACACTGATATAGAAGAGTGTGTCCAGCGTGTCAAAGTAACATGCGATACTGTATAGACATGGAAAATGACACCTGACCAAGAGAGTTAGCGTAGGTGTGAGAGCCTGTGCCATCAGATTGTCTAATGATGTGAGTGTGTGTTCCTCCACAGAACGGTGGTGGTGTGAAGGTGTCTGAGGCTGACTGACACTGAGAAGGAATCAGCCTAATGAGATGCCATGTTGCTCCGTGGAAATGATTACCTCAGGAGGAGAGGCATTAGATTGATGAGGGCAATCTCTATCTCTGTCCCTGAGATGCACCGGCGCTTCCACCACCACCCCGTTTAGACAGAGCCAAGTCACTCCCGCTCAGCCCAAATGACCCGTAACGTTCCTCTGGAGGGGGAGAAAAAAAAAATCATTGCCATACCTCCCCAGCTTTAAGTGACAAAATCAATTCCCGAGTGCTGCTACTTTGAAGCTCAATACCTTAATGTTGTCAGCCAAGGCTTGCCTTTGCCCAGGCTCATCACCATGGTAACCAGTGTGATATTACCCCAGTGGTCTGTAATCTTTACAGTCTGAGCCCATTTATTTAAAATGGATCAAAGGTTCAGCCTATTTATTGGAAAATGCAAGCAGGGGAATTTAGATGTGGCATAGCGATGTGTCACACACCAACAATTACGCCGTGTTTCTCCTCTATCATCTTAAAGCGGATTAATCAATAGCAAAGCTTTTTGAAGCAGAAAGGATGATTGTCGGATGGCCCATTTGCTACTTTGTGGCCACATCTTTTTAGGTGTGATTACCCCCAAGGAGGCTTAGTGATCCATTTATCAGGCCTTGGATGATCACTTCTCTGGTTGACACTGATCTTTGGATCAGGGAAGCTCCTGGAGGCGAGGGCCGCAGCAGGTGTAATAGCTCACAGTGGACAGGTGGTGAAGCCTAAAGATTAAAACAGTAGTAGTAATAGTAGTTGTGAGCTACTGTGGAGTATCTGGAGTCTGAATGTAGCCAGTGTCCAGAATGATATTTCCCACCTGATGTTTATGTATAACAACTGCAATACTAGCCAGTGTTAGAACACTTGTTCACATCTTATAAATATATTTGTGATGAGACAAACAGCTTGAATGTACAACAGCTTGAATGTAAACAGGAGGTTGCAGAAAAAGAGCAGGCACACTCAGAAAACCTTCCCTGGATAAATGAAAGCTAAGGAAATCTTGTAATGTTGATGCAATTTTGGATAACAGGCGCATTATTGATTGAGAAATAAGTCAATCCCTATTGTTGGCTATGAAGTGTTCACCAGGGAGTGGATGCTTCAGCTGCTTGTGTTCTAGTGCTTTCCATACTGACTGTACAGCATCTCACTTAGCATGCTGCTCCAGCTCTACAGTGGATCCTCTGGGAGAAGGGAAGCAGTGCTCTGAGGCCGAGGCTTAGCTCTAAGATTTGATGCTTCACCTTCTTTCAAGTGCTACTCCTCTCTCTCAAATTGATACTTCATACAGTACATGTTTTCAAACATTCTACTTCGGGCTCTTATTAGCATCAGTGTCTTCCTGTAACAAGGAAATGTACTAATTTATCAGCCACGATTTCCTTCCTTCATATCAAAATTAGATCAGTGGTGTAGTAATTCTCAAAATGTGTCTTATCTACCCATGCTGCTATCTCAAATTTGATAACAGATTTTGTTGTGGTGGTTTTGTAACAATTTTTTGCCCATTGCTGCATTGTTTTGCATGGAAGTAGAAAGATTCAGACCAGGTAAGAACGTGCCATGCAACAAGCATGGCACACCGTTATTTACATACATAATGTGCTACTTGCATAAAGCTATCGGCTCTCTGGTTTGATGGCATGTTTTTCACGCCTTCCCCTCAGTTGTTTGATAATAGAATTATCCAGTAAGTACATAAATGAAATGCTCATGTCATGCCCATATATTTTCTTTGTGGAGAAGGTATGTACACAAGTAATTGGATTGTATTGCTTGCAGCCAAGAATAACATGGAAGTATCAAAAAATGAACACATTTACAATATAGGTCAATATGTTTGGATTCAGAGATTATAGGCCTTCAGGCTTGATCCATGGACAGCTCAACATTTCCACTCAAAACCACTAGATTCTGCTGAAAATGTTGTGTGGTTAATATTGCATAGAAAAGACAGTGTAGAAAGGCAGGTTGATGTTACTCAACACAGTTTATGAAGATGGCCCGTTGCGCTTCCATTTTCATCTATGTGACAGGTGTACTGTCCAAACCATATCCCAGTTAACATACATTTGTAAAAGTTTGGTTCAGAAAGACAGAATTGATAAATATCTGTTTCATCCAACTTTACAAGCCCCCGTGAGTGAAATATGGCCTATTTTGCACATAGTAGATGACTACAAAGTTTTACTCCAGTTTTCAAATTGAATAAGTCAATCTAAGGAGATGCTGTGCGGTGACACAATCAGATTAGAGCTAGAGCTGGCTTCACCCATTTCATATTGTTATGTTGAGATTTGAATGTTCTTGTAACCAAGGCAAGTCATCTCTTAAAAGCAGCTTTCCATTCCCTTCAATGTTTCCTGCCAAACAACACAGACACAATGTCCTTGAGCTGCAAAGTTTCTCAGGTGAACAAAGGCAAAAGAGATCTATTTGATACATTTAGCCTCTCTCTCTCTTTCTCTCTCTCTCTCTCTCTCTCTCTCTCTCTCTCTCTCACTCACTCACTCTCACTCACTCTCTCTTTCTCTCTCTCTCCCACACACTCAGTGTTCTGTTTTCAAATTCGGGTGCTATTTATAGGGCTTAGGCGTTAGAGATATGTTTCTCTATTGTGTTAGGCGGTGTTGAAAGGTTTCACTGTTCAGTAATAAGAGCTCTCTGCCACTCTTAGAATAGAAATAAATCTAGCCTATAAGCAACAGTTACCTGCACTCTCAACAATTATTTGTCACGGATATTTGCATTCTGTCAAATGTAGCTGACCACAAGCGAACAAGTTCATCTACAGTAAATCTAAACATAATTAGTAAAATGATTTTAGTCATGCTAAACTTAACCTTGGGGTCAGACATTTTATAAAGTGCGTTGAGCACAAACATACACTGTGCAGTGGACAGTGTTTAGAACGCCATTACTTTTGCCAGTTTTTCAGAGTATCCAGATATCAGGTATGTTAATGAATTGGCACTGAGCACCACAGAGTACGTTGGCACCAATCTGGACTTTTCATTAATTCAAAGCACTGACAGGATTTTCATTCCTTTATTTAATACCATTCATTCAGCACAGAAAGAGTGCACCCTGGGAACTCTGGCCAAGCAGGAGGTGCACCGGTGTTTTGAATGTTTACAATAGTCAGCATTGTTCAGAATATGCCCTTCTGGTGCCTCAACCACATTTGTTTTTTGTAATATTAAAACTGGGTCAGATGATACACATTTTGTTTCCCTAACAATTCCAGGTGCTCCGTTCAGGCGGTGATGATATGTGGCGTTTTGTTTACATCATTAAATGGAAATACAGATGAAATAGATACTTTCATGCATGCATTGTCAGTTTGGGTTTATGTGCATTCATGGCAAAGGGACAAAAGCCTTCATCGGCCTTGACAATGAAAGCAGAGCAGAGCCTATCAGCAGCACACATGGTGTGAGATCTTCACTCTTCCTGATTGTGATTGGTCAGCTCACAAAAAAATAAAATATGATCCATGTTACGTGCAGTCTTCTCAAAAAATGAATTTCTCTCAACTTTACAAAGTGTTCTCATTTGCCTAAAAGGAATTATGGTACATTGACCAAAGCTCTCTTTTTGTCCAGCATGCAGCCACTTCCTGTGGACATTAAAGTAAATGTGTACCTGGTGACAGTTGGGCAGTAGTGGAATAGTGTGAATACACACTTAATCAAATAACATTAAGCCAGCTGACTATAAACTGGAGCTCCACATAATAAAAACCCTCTTCCTCAGATTGCAGGCTTTCAATTTACACACATGCCAGAGTTTAAACATTGGAGTGACAACGCTTCAACACTCGTCCATATCCCCTTGATTATATTTGCCTTCTTACATCTAACCCTACGCATAAATCCCTCCACTGTTTTTTTTTTTTTTTTTTTTTTTTTCCTT
>OMKZ01016332.1:0-14515 GCA_900302535.1 Neoniphon sammara
TGTTTCACCAGAAGAACTTAGGCTCACCACCTCACTTTGCACCTTTGAGCCACTTCTTAAAACAGATCTGTTCAGACAAGCTTTTATCTTATTTTATACTTACTGTGCTGGGTCTTTGAACGGTTTTAATTTTACTCATACTCATCTGTGCTGGGTCTGTGAATGGTTTTAATTCTATTTTATATTCATTGTGCTTTGTTTTGAATGATTTTAAATTTATTATTGTTCTTGGTTCTAAATTGTATTGTCTGTTGTTATATTCAATCTACAGACTACTGTTAGCTTAGCTGTTTTATATTCATTGGACTGGGCTTTTATATGGCTTTAATTTTATTTATATTCATTGTGCTTGGTTTCTGAAGGGCCTTAACTTATTTATTGTGCTTGGTTTTAATGGTTTTGTCTGTTGCTTGCTTTGCTTGTGTCTTTCATGTCACATTTTTACACTGTGTTTTATTGCTGTGAAGCACTTTGTAACTATTGTTTTGAAAGTGCTATAGAAATAAAATTATTATTATTATTGTTATTATTATTATTGGCATGAATGGAGTATGCAACCATTACTTTCAAAATGACATTACAGTTCTTACTTATCCATATTTTTATTGCATCTATGAGGTATATGGAATAGTTTTCATGTGACTCTCAGTCATGAAGCAGTGATATCCAATTTACATTTTAGGGATTTTCAGGCTGCAGTTATTTTGCCTTTGCAAAGCAGAGCAGAATAATAGTATTGATGAAAGTTCAGTGAATTGAAGATCTGGCTTAGATCAGGTGTTTAAAATCCCTCTATCACAGTGCACTTTCTGCCTCAAAGTAAGACAACTCCCTACTGCTGTCCTGTGATGTAGACAGGTTTGGCACGGTTTAACTATCACATTGCTTGGCGAGGTTATTCACAGTCTGCAGTCTGTGTTAAATGGAGCCTTCCCAAATATTTCCCATGGTCCAGCTTGATAACAGACTGGTTTGGTTTCAGAGGATGACGTAATCTCTACCCATGGTGACAGAGCAATACGCACACGCATATATGAAGACAGGTAAACACACACGCCCACATGGCACAATCACAAACATTCAAATGCACACAGACACTTACACTCACTTGCACGCACACATATACACAGTCACACCATTATATTACAAAAACATTTGGAAAAGAAGTAAAGGAATGCTCGGAGACATGGCATAATTGTCTTGTTTTTCGCAGGTCACATAAAAAAATGGTCAAATGATGCTTAATCTAATTTCTATTCTTGCAAATGGCCACTAATGTCAAGAACAAGCGCTTTGGTTTGGCTATGAAAGAACAGAGCGCCCAACTCACATCTAAATGGGAGAATCTGAAATGCATATTGCATTCCACAATGGTATTTATTGCAGAGCGCTTTCCCACAGTCAAATTTATACTCTTAAGGAGGGACTCACATTGCCAAGGAGTATACCTGGGCCCTGTATGTATTTGCTTAGAGGGTGTGATACATTTGACATCTCACTCCGGTACATTAAGGGACACCAAACAAACCAAGAAAACCAAACAAACTAAAACTTTCTTACAATATTCTATGTTCTAAAGCTGTGTAGTTGTATATCTATGTATAGTTTGTGCTTTTGAAAGATTTTTAGGTATTATGTTTGCTGACAATGTGCAGGATTTAACAGGTGCACATTTAAATGACTCCTCGTGTTTGCAAAAGGAAGGCTTGGCTTGATAACAGGCATGGCTACACAATATTGCAAAGGTTTCACCAACAAAAGTAAGTTTTCTGTTTCCCCGTTCAAATCACACTACACAAGCCCCTCTGAAGTTTTAGAAAGGGCATCGTTGGTTGGATTAGTGTAGAATTGAAAAAAGAAGAGTTAATTTAGCATTTATTTCGAAAACTGTGTCTCTGATAACAGGTAAGTTCAGTGTGGTCCAAAAAAACCCCACACAAATCACAACTTTAGCTGAGAGTAGCCCAGCCCATCAGTAACACAAATCTCTGGGGGCATGAAAGGCAGCAGCCTATCCAACAGACTTAATAAGAGGTTGTAGTAACACATCTGAGATGCAAACAAAGCATTTAACATCAACTATTCCTGTCTTAACATAACCTTACAATATCTTCTGCAGATCAGTATCTGTTACTTACCTTGACCTTGGTGTTGACTGAGAAGCCTGCGGGCACTATTCCCCTGGGAGGCTGACCAAACTGACTGCAGGGCAGGCTAAGTAGCAGACAGCAATGCTAATCACATGTCTAGTTAGCAAAGAGAAAGAAAGGCTGGGAGGCAAGTCTCCTCTCCGCCTCCCTGGCCTCACTGCAAAAGGTCAAGCTATGCGCTGTATTTATGGTGTAGCAAAATGATTTGGAACAGTTACTGAACAGTTTACCTGTGTATGTGGAAAAGCCCTCTACATTATAAATCAATCAATTACAAGGTAGTAATAATTGATTAAGAACCATGCACACACTAATCCTATCTGCTGTCTCTAGCACGTGAGTATGGGTTAGTAGGGCTTCGGTCACAAGTGAGGGATGCAAGTATCCTTAATATCACCCAATTTATCACCCAAATAACAGCTGGCAAGGCATGTCGTTACCAATATATGATACCAGCATTTACAGGTTTTAGAGGAAGCAGTAGGGACTGGGGTCTGATCTGTAATGTTACAGCAGCTTCAAGTTTTACTCTCATCTTTTCACCTGTTGATAACTCGTACAATGTTGTTTTGAAGGATACTGAGCAAAAGAATATGGAGGACAGTTATTTGCACAGTGGGTGGGTTCACTTGCTTTCTGTGGGAAGACTCAGGTTCCACAGACAAACCCAGTTTTCCACTTGGAATTATGACTTGGAAGACAATGAATGTTTTTTTTACAAGTCAGGATCTGTTTTTCCTGTTTTCTTCTTCTTTTTTTTAAATAATTCTACTAATGTGGTGTAATTGCAGCATTAAAGGGAGTAGTAAAGTCTCTCACCAATTGCTAGAGTATGTGCAGAAATGTAAAGTGAGAAACTCTGGCTCATTAGGGATAAACATGAAAGAAGGAGCAGGAATATTTAAAAATGGCCAAACTAGAAAGGCTGTTCGTTTTTCACTGATTTCTCCCATCCTCTCACCAAAGCATGAGGACTTGTTCCTGTTTTGTCCCTCCGCACTTGATGTTTTCCAAGCGGCTGATTTCATCCATGTGACATATAGAGCAATCCAATTTTCTTGTTTTCTCAACCATCAGGCCCAGACGTCTTCATGTGAACCAAATGAAGATGAGGACAGTCTTTGGAAGAAATCAGATCCACTGAGATTTCTTTCTTACCTCCAACAGGTCACATAAATTGGTAGCAATTGTCAAACTTATATTTTATATAATAACACTATGCAATAACACTTTCACCTGATTCCACATATGCAGGCCAAGTGTGTTTTTCCCCTCAGCAGACTGAATAAAATGAGGTCATTTTGTTCAGCGTGTGGGAAGCCAGAACCCAACAATCGCTGCCCACAGTTGCAACTTCTTTTCTTTGTTTAATTGTTGCCTGCTCAGTTGAGGTAGTTGTGTAAAAGAGAGGCAAAGTGACAACAACAACTCCTGTTTGCCACAGGGTTTCCTCACTGGAACAAAGATGCTATTCAACACTGATATTTTTAAGTGCTGCTGTGGGACACATAAATCAGCTCTTTGCACCTTTCTGTCTTAAAAGGGGAATGCCACTGAATTTAACAAATTATAGAAATTACCTCTAAGTTCTTGGACAGTCCAGTCAATGTCATGTGAACATGACCTCGAGACTTAAGAACCTGTAATCATCATCTTAAATGCCCAGTGTGTCTGTGTAATGCAACCATAAGTAATGTAACCATTTTCTTACCAAAATATAAAACAATTCCTTTGAACATCTGCAGACTTTCATGAGTGGTTATGCTGTCCTTTCTGATTTTTTTCTAGTTCATGCACCTAAGTTTCAAGACAAAGTAGTAACAGTTGCATTTTTCTCATGCCATCACAGTTTGAAACCTGGAGCCACTCCACAGAAAATAAATGGGGCTTAAGTTTACCAAGAAAATGCAAGCTTATCCTCAGACAATCCTCACAGATACTCTTACAGGTAATGTTATTCCCTTTCCCAATTATTTCTGTGATGCAGCTTCCACATATTGCAGGAGACATCCTGAAGTTTTTGTTATTGGAATTGGATTATCTCATTGTGATTCTTCATGTTACTGTCCACTTTATTGTTTTGTCCCAGGAACTATTGCACACTCAGACATCCTGGTGGGGGACCCCTGTTTGACTCACCCTGCCCAAGATTTCTTCCATTTTTTTTCCTTTTAAGGTTTTCTTGTTTTTTTTCCCCTGTATGCTGTGAGGATCCATGACTGCTGGTGGCTTTGCAGAATAGGTATGTCTTTTCAACACGCTTTTGTTTTTTGCTTCCCGGTTTTATTTTGTTGCATTACGCTCATTCTCTGTAAAGTCCTTTGAGACATACTTTGTGATGAAGAGTTATATAAAAAATCAGCGTGAACTTACGTGTGCATTCTTGAGTTAAGTGCTAGTCTCCTTTAAAGAATTTAGCCAACGCACTTCAGTTAGTATGTTACTTAATACTATAGCTGAGACGTCATTTCCAATCCAAGGACGTAGTCAGCTGACTCTGTTTTGAAGACCACCTTCAATTCCAGCTGGCTGCAACTCAAAGAGTTTTAATAGGGTTAACCATTTTTAAAAAATAAGTGTGTTGCATGATCAGGACTGTAAATGCATTAAGCTAAGTTATGCCTGGCAGCAAAATAAATAAATAAACAAACACATGAATGAATAAATAAATAAATTAAACCATTATATCATCACTTAAATGACCACATGAGTAGCTGGTGTCTTAAACTGTCTTTACATTACATAAGAAAAACTACAACATATCTTGCCATATGTGTACGCATGAAATTCTTATGATCTTATCTTGGCTTACGCCCAGTGCAAACAAGCCAGCGCCCTTGGAAATCCTGCACAGCACATGACTGTCCTGAAACCGGCCTGCATATGTGGTATAAATGCATTGCACATTTAATTTTAGTCTCATTCTCCCTTTATTGGGCTGGAATCTTCACTTGAGTAATTTGCAATGATCCATATCTTCAGCTGGCAATACACCCATTCATGGTCATACAAATAGTTGTTATGTAATGTTAGATAATCAGAAAAAAAAAAAAATAATGATAATAATTCCCTGTGGCCCAATGTAGCACCATAATTTGTTTAGTGCTATCAATCATTTATTAAGACGAGGAGTCACATATTAAAATGGACATTTCATTTTGGAAGCAAAACAAAATGCAAAATCAGAGCTGAAATTCACCTTTCCTTATACCTCAGCAATGTTATCATGTCCTGTTTGTTCCACCCACTGATAACACAAAGTTAGAAATGTGAGTGAGTTTATATGTACCCTGGATCACATAATGAATTATGTATTATGCTTATATTTTATTTGCAACCATAACCTGAAACCCACATCCTTGCTACGCTCAAACACTGATGTCTTTGGCATAAGCAAACAAGATAAGATGACAAACAATAACAGTGGTAATAGAATGAGAAAACTAGCACAAACATGCACACACCCACACACACGCACACACACACACACACACACACACACACACACACACACACACACACACACACACACACACACACACACACACACACGCTGTTTTAACCAATTTAATACATTCAAACATTTTGCCATCCATTTGTCAGAAGATATTGAGGTTCTCCTGAAGAAACCCTCTTTTTTTACATAATACTAATCTTTAAAACTTTCATACCAAAAAAAAAAAAAAATAAGCAATTGATGATGTGTGTCATAATAGCAATTCAACTGAGAGCTGGGAATCAACCTAGAGAACCTTTGGCTCCTGCTTCAAACCTCCCCCTAATGGCGTAATGACCACACTGCACTGATACTGCCAGCAATCGCCTCAATCCACATAATGTTTTTGGAGATTATTTTTTCTTAAGGGATTATGCTTTTTTGGAGCCAACAATCACTACAATCCAAATAATCTTTGTTTGTTATTTTTATTTAAGGGAGAGATACTTTATTTGATAAAACTGCAGCGGTGAGTGGTAGAGAAGGAGAGATGGCACACGACCAAGATCATGAACCAGGTTCAAATGTATGGCACAGAGATTAACCAGTTAGCACCCTGGATCCCTGACCCTACAGAGACGTAGCAAGTCCAAATGTTTTGAAAGGATGGATGAAAGGATTTAACTTGTAACGGTTTTAAAATCTTTCTGGACATGAAAACCCTCTTGTTCCTTTTATCAAGATCACATCTCGCCAAAATGTTGTTTTGGCGTCTCCCTGTTGTGCCTGTTGTTATTTTTTCCCCATGATGAGATTAGACCTTCTGGTGTAAGCAGTCACTCTGAGGTGGAGCTGCTGATTGGCTCTTCCTGGGTTGTCGTACAAATGTTGGCCCTCCTCTTCAGTAATCAGTGGAAAGCAGGAAGAGAGTCTGATTTCAATGCCATGCAATGTTGAACTAGAATGTGATGCCTATCAATTATAACCACAACAGCAGGAAATGGACACATTCGCCCTCTGGGTCCTAACAACCGGCACAGAGAGCCAAACACTCACATTTACAGCTCTCCTCTGCGCAGTTAAAGTGGTATTCAACCATAAATTTCTCATATTGAGTGATTGGACATGGCTGTTCTGTCATGTAAAATGATTATGTTCCCATCATGTATTACGTTACACTGGTAGGTGGTGAATGATTTCATCCTGAATTGGTGGTAATGCCATGGTCACTGACCATTCATAAATTGCTGCAGAATTCAAAAGACCCATGAAGTAAGACTGAGAGTTGCAACTGGAATAGAGATCTTAATTTCATATGTAAGGATTCCTTGTGCGCTCTCTAATAGGGGATTTTGACTTGAGAAGGTCTAACAGTTTTATGGGAATCCCCCGTTTTATACGTTGGAAGCTTTCTCCTGAATGGGTTTCCTCTTGCACATCCAGCCGGGCACTGCTGGCTGTCAATAGTGCTTTTTTCCTATGTGAGAGCTGTTTGGACCAAGTGACAAAAGCTTATTATAGCCACTACTTTAGTGCAGCAGCACACATGGGTCTTTTTACAAGGCATCACATGTTTCAGGCAATGGAGGAAAAAGATAAAACCACTACTCTTTTTCCTCTCTTTTGTGTCATTCTCCCTCCGTCCTTTCCTCTTTAGTTTGAAAATGAATTAACAAAATATTATGTTCATATGTGTGTGTATGTGTGTTCATGTTTGAGGGAGAGAGAGAGAGAGAGAGAGAGAGAGATCAACAATGGGTGAATGGAGGCGGAGTCTTTAAAAATGTTCCTTCCTCCTTCAGCCTTAGTTTTGCTAAACTCTTTGAATTAGTCAGTCTGCCCAACATTGTATTATATTCCGGTCATTCTGAAGTTTATTAACTGAACTTGAGTGTTACTACCTCTAATCCTCTAATCGGAGTTTAGTTTGTGTTGGTAACTTTGTCTTCCTTGTGCTCTATCAACAATAATAATTCTCACACGTGTGAAAGCTAATTAGTTCAGCTTGTCTCAAGGTTGTCTAAACACCATAACGTCAAGCAACTACAGCTTTTAATTCATCTGTGAAGAAGAAGAAAAAAACAGTGATGAAATCCAAGTCTTCCATTGAAGAAAAAAAGCTTTGCCTGAAATGATGAAACATGGGAAGTGAACAAGATTCAAGTGCAAAACTTAAATTAAAATTGTGTTTGTCTTACTCTTGTCTTGTCTTGTCTTAGCAAACAAAACAAAAAAAAAAAGGGGGGGGGGCAGAGTCTGAAAGATGCTGTGGCGCCTTAAATGCGGTGCAAATGGATTCTTGCAAGACAATAAAGATGTGGCTGTCTGGTCACCTTTGTGTTTGCATTTTTTTGTCGGACAGTAATTGCAGGACTCTCGAACTGAGATGACAGACTTGGCTAATAAATTATCAGCTGACCACTTGTATAACTGTCAAAATGACAACTCATAATAAATGGTTTACATAATAGAATGCCAGTGATTGATGGTCCAGTGTATACGCAAGGCAGATGGTGAAATATGCTTTTCAAAAAAATATTGTTTTACTGTTTTCCAATAAAACTAAATGCACTGTTTGAGTTATCGCTGCTTTTTCTGGAGAAAGAGACAGGGAGGCAAACAGGGTGAAAGAGTGAGGGAGGAGAAACGGAGAGAGAATATAAAGAAGAAGAAGAAGAAGGAAAAAGAACAAGATTGATTGGCTAATGTATGTGCAATGACACACTTAAGCACACCAATTAGGATAAATCATTCTATATGACGCAGAGTGGCCCTCGTTTAATCACTGCACTCCAATTACCCAAATTGGATGGTGACCTTTTGACCAGTGCACCAAACACCATGTCTTTTTTTCTTTCTTTCTTTTTCTTTTTTTTGTGTGTGTGTTTAATCCGACGTGTGCTGCAAGGGCACACGCACTCCTGCTCCATAGCAATCCATCATTGTAAAGGGGGTGTTTTCTTTGCTCCCATGTTGAACCATTTGTCGTGCCTCTGCCATTACGTAACAGTGCTCCCCCAAGTGAACCTGTAAAGCCGAACGTTCAAGCTCTTTAACGTTGTTCCACTCAGTGAGACACTTGACTGCATACCCTCAGCTACATTCTACACCCCATTACATAGCTATAGCCTAGCGCTTAATGATGACTTCGTACAGATGGCTGGATACACTTTGTATCTTGAGTATCATGAGTTGGGTGTTCCTCAAGAATGTTTCACTGCAGTATCTGTATAGTTGCATCCATGTGGCTTGAATTCATAGTATGAGTTAAAACAAGAGTCAGAAAACTCAGAATAGACTTTTTGTGTTCTAGCAAAACCACATGTGGACTTGAACTGTGAAATTCAGTAGATTTGGAAAAATAACAATTTTACACACACTATCAGTCAAGTCTTGTGAACAAATTCCCTCTAATCACTCTCTCCACTGTGTGAAGCACTTTCAGCACTGTACATGACATTAAGAGGAGGGGAGAACAAAACTATAAGCCTGATGAGCAAAAATGGTTTCCAGATGTCCAACAAGCCAACTCATTTATCCAAATCATGGAAATTATAACTCCTCAAGGTAAATACACTCATGGACCAAGGATGGAAAAGGCGACAGTATAGTGAGTCAATCCCTAAACATCTGCAACTCTGAAGAGCCTTTTCAAGAGCAGTTACACTGTTTCAAACTATGAAGCATAGTCAAACCATGTTTCCATCTTGCACCCAGCAAAAAATACATTTTTATTCATGAATATGCACATAGGTAAGTTATTGTGGAGTAGCCATGGCTACCGGGTACAGCATTAATAGATTCCAGCTGTCAATTAAAGACAGCCATTGAGACTTCAATGGCAGGCATTGTTCAGTCAGATTGGTGAGTCAGAGAAGCACCAGAGGCGGGAGACTGTGCGGCTACACTTGGCAGAGCAACAGGGAGATGTGATACACCAGAAGCTAGTTACAGCAGCAGTTAAGTGTTGGAAAGACATTCAGTCCCTGCCTCTTTTGTGGAGTCCTGGGTGAGCCAAAGAATCAGCAGCAACTTTAATGCAGGGCAGACATTTGTAGAAACTTTGCAGAAAATTGTCTGGTAACAGCACATTATGGACCATTGAGTAATCAGAAATATAAGTACATTTTCCTTACATCCAAATGTCTAGTTGAAAATCATATTATTATACTAATCTGTTTAATACTCTAGAACATCAGTTCTTATCAAGGTAACTTGCTTTGTTTGTGGGACTTGCTCAGAGATGACAGTATCTGGGTCTATTTTTTACTTTACCTCCCAGTGAGACTGGGTGGGTGGTGCGGGAAGGGGGTGTGGTCAGTCACTCCATCGATGTCATGCAGGAAGAGGTGTAATAAGGGCCTGAGGTTGGCCATGGGAAAGCTTAAGAGAGGAATATTCCAGAATCTCTTTCCAAACCCAAAATGTCTATGGAAATATGTGTGCATCACGTGATTGGCCATGTTAGTAAGCTTTTTGCCCAAAGCGGTTTCTCAGAAAAAAATACTGTGGAGCCATGTGAATTAATATCAAAGAGAAATAACTGAGTAATGACACTTGGACTGGGCTGACTTGTTCCTTGACATTTGGCTGTTTGCATTTCCTATTGCATTAGTAATGCTCTCATCCAAATAAAAGCTCCAACAAGACACACATGAAAGTCCAGCTCTACCTCAGGATTGTCAGCAATAGTCTGTTATTTTACATAACAGCTGTACACTATAATTATACTTTATGCTGATCAATATTTTGCTGTTCTGCATAGTATGCACATTTACTGCAGTACTACTTTAAAGTAACTATATAAGAGTCTAAATCAGGGGTCGGCAACTAAGTTTGGTCTAGGGCCAAATTTTTTTCCGATCAACTGAATGGCAGGCCAAAATTACATCTTCATCAGGCAAAACCTGTTTTTTCCTGCTAAACAAAACTTTTTCTCATCTATACTATTATATCTTGTACAAATAATAAAGTTATTTATTTAAAATCAATTGAATTTGCTACAGATTGTTATTACTGTGTTACTGCTTTGGCTCCACACTGTGTCTGCGTTATGAAACAGACAGTAACCTGGCCCACTCACACACACTGTCTTTCAAGACATAACCGTTAAATAATTACCATTTTAAATAACAAATACTTCTCTGAGCCTAACATATTAATTATTTTAAGGACATTTACTGTAATGATTTGGCTATCCGTTAGTTAGCCTATTCTCATGTGACATCCTGATGCTTTTATTGTTTTTATGCTGAGATAACGTTGTGTGAGACATTAGCAAGAGATCGCTAGCTAGCAAGACAAAATGTAACTGTCCAAAGCAATGAAAAGGAAAGTTGACAGCAAGGGTGGGATGTACAAAGAAGAGTGGAAAGAAAGGTATGCATTCATCCTACCTGATTTTATAAATGCCAAGCCAGTCTGTCTCATCTGCAATGAGGTTGTTGCAGTTTGAAATGAATACAATATCTGAAGGCACCACAAAACGAAGCATGGCAACTTCAAAGAAGCATATCCACTCCAGACAGAGTTCACAGTTAGTTCACGACTTTTGAATAAATGTTTTGAAATTTGTGTGGAATTGTCGTTTTTGTGATAGCAAATATATATTTTAAATCAGTTTTTTTTTATCAATGTCATCTGGCAGGCCAGGTATTATTGGCGGCGGGCCAATTTTGGCCTGCGGGCCGCCAGTTGCCAACCACTGGTTTAAATAGTAGCAGTGTTTCAAATACACAGTATAGTACATGCTTTCAGTTCTTGAGATTGTTTATCACATATCAAACATGCAATTTATACCAGATTGCTGCTTTAAAGGAATCCTCCAATGTTTTGGGCAATATCGCCTTTTGCTGACTTACGCAGAGTGAGACAAGATGTTCGATACCATTTTCACCTCTGTACATCCACTGCCTCGGTTTGGATGGTTAACATTTCATATTAGCTTAGCATAAAGACTTGAATTGAAGTCTATGGTAGTCAGCTAGTCTAGCTCCGTCAAAGTGAAAAAAACAAACCTCACACCAACACCAAGCTGTTTTATTTACACAGTGTATCATTTGTATTTGAAATACACATCTTGGAAATAAAAAAAAACAAAAACAAAAACAAGAAGTTAGATAGTAGGAACTATAACCGATGAACAACGATGTTCAGTGGTTATAGTTCCTACCATCTAACTTCTTCTAAAACAACCCTCATTTTTTTTTTAAATTCAAAGATGTGTATTTAAAATACAAATGATACACTGTGTAAATAAGACAGCTTCAGAGTTGCTGTAAAGTTAATTTTTTCACTTTGACGGAGCTAGACCAGCTGACTCCTATAGACTGCAAGTCTGCTAACTGAACACGAAATGCTAACTATTGGAACTGAAACAGTGGACATACAGAGGTGAAAATGGTATCTAACATCTTTTCACACTCTGGGTAAGTTGGCAAAAGGGGATATTGCCCAAAACGTTGGAGTATTCCTTTAAGATAATCGCATTACATAAGACACACACACATTCAAGCAAACTCAAATACACATCAGTAAAGGGCTCACAGTGAAGGCCAGCCAAGACTGCTGCTCCTGAGCAAATCAGTGTTTGATTCAAGGAGACTTCAGTACAGATGGATGCTAGCTGGTGCCAGTGTTAAACCTGTTACCTTCTGGCAATAAAAGAACCATTATAACTGCCAGGCCACTCTACAGGTCTGTTTTTATTCCTGACCATGTGAGCATATGTGAGTGCTCATCAGAGTAGATTGTGTCAGCTTTTGCCTGTGAAACTGATGAAACTGATGAAACTGTGTGAGTCAGAGATTTCACCAAGAGCCTACTGATGATGTTTGAGCTTGGGTTGATGACATAACATTGTTTAGATTGGCTATCAGACAGCCGGAGACTGGAGGTTTTTCTATGAGCAGTGCTTTGATGTCTTCATATGAAGGCGGGCCGCAGCCATTTAATGTGTCCGCTCACGTTTGCTTATTTTATTTTTTTGGATTGTAATTTTTATCATCTAAACAAAGTTTGTTATAAATAGTATAAAGTGGTATAAATACTTTTAAGTTACACCTTAGAAGAAATGATAAAACATGACAGATATACTCTATGTTAAGAAATTTGACAGGACAAATTTTTTCCTTAACATTTTTTTCTAATAATGTGTATTTAGCATTTATGTACACAAATTCGTCATGCCAAATGAAGAGCCAGGTAAGTGACTGAAACGCCACCTCACTCTATTGTCCACTATTGTGTCATCTGCAGGGCCTGCTGTCCTTCCAGAATAGTGTTTAATCCCTATAAGAGTGAGGGGAATCAAAGGAAATGGGATCACTAAAGATGGCTTGCAGCTGTGCTCCCCATGTGTGCAACACATTTCCATTTTATGCCTCCTCGTGGGCCCAAACATTTTTTTCTTTTTCTTTTTTTTTCCCCTCTTGGCCAGCTGTCAGGGATGTCTGCTTCCCATTTAGTTTTTGTCTTTCAAAATTCCTCCCTTGCTCATGGACCCCATGGATGGTGCCATCAAAAATATCAAAATCATCAGCCACAGACTAAGCTCAAATGGCAAATAGGCTCTGCAAGATCTGCACTGCTTCTTGTGAAGAAAGTTGTACATTCTACATTTCTTCAGAAATATTAGATGGGGCTGACTATATGGTTTTCCTTTCATCAGATTTATAACCAGTGAGATGGAAACAGTGATTTTTCTGGCTGATAAATCATTAGCAGGCCCGTCCAGGATAATGGAATGCTAACATTTGTTTCTTTTAAATTTCGCCTTTCATTTGAGAGTTACTTAACAAAAATAAGGGCATTCAACAAACACAAACACCCACATTTTCCCCATTATGGTTGCCATTGTTTAATTCACAAACAAAACAAGATGTTTAAATAGAAGACATCATAAACCAACAACAGAGGTAGGTGGGGCCCTCCCACAGTGCATAAATAGCCAAATAAAAGACTGCTACACCTACCTCCTACCTTGGTAATGATCCCAGAGAAGTTTCAAAGTGTGTCTGTCTGTCTCTCAGATTTTGAAATGCTGAGCTTTGAAGCTGGGGATGACAAAGCGGAAAAAGTGGGCGAGACACTAACTCCTTTGCCTCTTCTTGATCACCACTGTTGGTTTTAAGAAACACAGATAAACTGGATACATTGCAGCTCTGGGAAGATAGGAGATTAAACAGATATGCATGTGATAAGCAGATCCACAGCAGCATGTTGGGCCTCTTGGAAAAATTTAAGAGGCTGGGTTCATCTTTGCAGAGGAAATGACCTGTAAAAATAGTTTTTGGCTTCATTTCTGCACTTATCCCTTAGCGACGCCTCACTCTCACACACACAAACACACACAAACACATGCGCAAAAACATATACGCATGCACAAACAGAGGCAGTCTCATGTGCATGCACGCACGCACGCACACACACACACACACACACACACACACACACATATGTTTGTATTATAACACTCATGAGAAACTTCACTGACAACATTCATTGAACATAATTCTAACTCTCAACGTGCCAACCCTTAATCCTTACCCTGATTCAAACTTAATCCCAGTCTCACCTTAATCTTAAACACAATCCAAGAACTGAGGCCAAAATGACCTCATTTCACAATAACGCTATCAATCCATATGCCTGAAACACAAACTGGGCCTCACAAGCATAGCAAAACAAGTGCACAGACACACACAAACTCACACATGCACAGATAAATACACACATAAATGGCACGAGGAGTAGATGATGCAGTGGAAGCAAGTTGCTGAGAATGATCTAATTATGCGAGCCCAGATCAGGCCCAGATTAGTTTCTGTTTCCCCAGTTTGGGAGTTCCTGCTTATTCCCCTTCCGCTGCCTTCCTCCCTCAATCTTCACTCTGCTCTCCCCTCTAAGGTCCCCTGTAAGATGTTTGCTG
>OMKZ01016333.1:11608-26386 GCA_900302535.1 Neoniphon sammara
GGATGTTATCCCCACATTAAAAAAAAAAAAAAAAAATCCAAAGAAAGTGGCAGAGTTTTTCAAAAATTGCCCTCTAAATTGAAAGCCAAGATTTTTTTTTTCCTTTTTGCCTCCACAATTGGTAGTGCTTTTTCCATTTTTCCCATCTGATTTTCCATCCAGGTTTAAGGACCAAAACAAAAACACTACTACAAAACTCACAACTCCCATGATGCATTCACTTTCCAACACATAGTGATGGAAAAAAGTACTCAAGTTGTTTACTTAAGTAACAGCTGCAATACCAAAATGGGAAGAACAATCCTTAAAAGTAAAATTCAAGTAAAAAGTAAAGTAAAGTAAAAAGTATTAGCAGTAAAATGTATTTAAATGTGAAAAGCAGTCTTTGTGAAGAACAGTTCCTTTCAGTATGTTAAATTATTGCTGCATTAACCTGTAAGGTTTACTGCTCCATACACTGTTGGCTAATTTTAACCCTAACGCATCATATTTTATGTTTTGTATGTAAAAGCTTATTCTGCAAAGTAACTACTAACCACACATATCAGGTAAATGCAGTGGAGTAAAAAGCACAGTATTTACCTCTGAAATGCCGTACAGTGAAAGTCTCACAAAATGAAAATACTCAAGTAAAGTACCGGTACCTCAAAATTTAACTTAACTACTGTACTTGAGTAAATGCACCAAGTTACTTTGCACCTCTGCATGTGCTATGGCCCAATCATTTACAGTATGAGAGACCCTGAGCCTCTGCATTTGGATGACATGATCAGTCAGAGTCAATATATTATTTGGTGATCCTCTCCACACCGGCAGAGGCAGGCACTGGCAGGCTTCATGTCCCCACAGCCGCTCATACAAAGCAATGTAAGGCATTAAAAGTTTCACCAATGGCATAATGATATTACCTATCCATTGAAGAGATGAAGCACTCCACATTACCAAGGCAGTGCATGCTGGTGTTTCCATTATATTATACATTATTCTGTACATGGGTTTGTTTGAGTGTGACTTTTGTGCCTGTATAGAAAAAGGCCTTGGATTTCTCCTTGAACAATATCAAGCAGAGGTGTGAGATGATTTTAGATTCAGGCTGTTGTCTTTCTCGATGCTCTCTATCCTGGCTCAGCCAGCATCTGATTACCAGGACCTTGTTGTGTTGTCTAGAGTGTAACAGAGAGAGAGACAGAGAGAGAGAGAGACAGAGAGAGAGAGAGAGAACAGAGGAAGGATAGTTCTCTGGGGTGTGGAGACAACAGCACACGGCACATCTGTGGATATGACTCTCCGGGGACCAGCTGTGGATTTCTGGAGCTAATTGAATAGGCCGCTTCATCAAATTTACAGGCTCCACTTGCTTTGGGAAACACATGACAATGGAATTCTCTCTCTTGCCTCGCTCGCCCCAACCCCCACCATCTTACCCATCTTGACTTTGTTTTCCCCCTTTCCTTTGTGCTTGATATTTTACAGCAGTCGTTGTGGTGCATAGGCTGTGCTTGCGGTGCCCAAAGACAGGCAGCAGGCGCTTACTATGCCAGTCACTTCCTTCCATCTCCATGTCCCTGAGAGACCTAATTGATATTCCAATGCAGAGTTAGAGCTGCGTCTCGCTCTCACCTTAGTCATTAGTGAGCCCCACGGGGTTGTTTGCATTATAATCTCTGATTTAGATTGTGTGTTGCCTCCGAGTCCCCTCTGCGAGGTGGAGCCATGTGTGCAAAAGGGCACTTTCGTGGGGGATCCAAGCTCGAATTAGCCCTTGCCTCAGAAGTTTGCATCTGAGAGGAGAGCTACAGGTCATGAAATCACACTGAGATGGACAGATCAGCTGAGCACATTAATATTCCCCTGGGTTGTATCACGGTGTGTGAGGAGTGAACACCACCATCGAAATGGTCATCTGGACATTTGCATGTATAGGGAAGTGAATGTGGTCATAACTCATCAGACCTGGATTATTTATGGAGGGAGCATGAAAGGAATCACAGGCGTCATGGGACTTTCAAATGCATGTTTGCTATTTATCTGTTAGTCTGTGTATATATGATTGCATGAGCCTGCAGGTGTGTGTGTGTATGTGTGTGTGTGTCTGCATGCACAAGAGCGTGCAGCTGTGCTTGTTCACCTGAATGTTTGTCTCATCAGCTTGCTACACTCTGGTGGATTTTTCATCTTGGTAACACGCTCATCAGCGCCAAACAAGCCCAGTTACCCCTCACAGCTCCTTGTTCCCTTGGTTAACCTCGACGAGGGATCAGCATCAATCACATCAGTTCCTTCATACGTCACAACACTGTAGGGAGAGCAGGCAATGGCGAAGCTTTTACCTGTTGGGCAATTATCACTCTGTTTCCTCCCTCCTCCCTGCTTTCCCCTTGATTTCCACCTCATTAGGTCAATGGCATCCAGGGACTAAATAAACTCTCCCCATGGATACATTTTCTGTGAACTTGTCCCCTTAGTGACAGCTGAGGGTCAGGCAGTATGCCCTACTTCAAATGGATAAGTCATATAGTTGGCAAAAATATATAGGCATATGATGTCCTTTGCATATTTTAAACTGATTGCTTCATCTAAAAAGGTCAAAAATCTGTTGATCTTTTTTTGTTCCAAGCATATCTTTAATAAACAAACACTGGCTTCCATTTGTTTGATGGCTGGCTTGCTTTTGAGAATGACACAATACTATTTCATACATTAAATTAAAACTTTCCCCTTGAGAGCAATGTGGGCAGTCTTAACTCTTGAATCTTGATGGGGTAGGGTTGGGGGACAAATATAATAAGATTAGGCCCCCAAAAACACTAGTTATGGCCCTGCTATTTGGCAAATTTACTAAGACATGCTAAGACATCAGTGAATGACCTCTAAACTAAACTGCACCTGATACAGTCTTGGGGATTTTAGCCTGTAACTTGCCAAATAATTTTTTTTTTCCATTATATGGGTTATGAGACCAGCTTCAACAGACATTTCATGTGCCTAGTTACAACTTTATTAGCTTTTACTGTATCTATTAGTATTCTTGTACTTGGTCATTACACGTGAACAACATAAATAAAAACCCTCTCTAAATCCTATGTCCCAGCTGCAGCTGCAATGTCAAGAGATTTATTCTATGAAATGTCTGTAAGTTATTCCAACTGAATTCTCACCATATTTTGTTACAGAATGGCGTGAGTGACACAAATAACCCCTCTCTTTCAGTCTCTTCAAAGAAATTGCTCTACATGCTAATCTGTATAAGATTACAAGCCTTGTTCTGATGTTGTGCAAAAAAAAAAAAAATGTATGTAAATTATTCCGTGATTGAAGGCATTTTTATTGTTTCCGTCTCACGGTACCTGATATTGAGCCAAGAATAGAGTGCAGGTGCCTGATGTCTCTCCTTGAATGAAAATGGAATTAATGGAAAGCAGGTGGGTACTTCAAAGGCTGTCTGCTCTGACAGTATGACCAAATGAGCTTACAACAGCCAGCCTCATCTGTTGTATCGCTGCCACGGTAAAGTGAAAGTTAGGACTGTGAATGAAAGTAACTACTTAATATCAGAGACATTGTAAGTAGAGCAGATCAAAGCAAAGCGAAGCAAAGGGTTTTGTTCTGTTCCTTAGAAGTCACCAAGCCAACAACACAATTATAACTACAGAGGTAACACTGGGCACAGCACTGATGCCAGTCTGTCTTTGCAAATGCTGTCATTTCAAAGTTGTTAGTTCTTACTGTTTTGGAGTTTAACAGCAAAGACAAGACAAATATACAAAATTTCACATGGCTAACATCACAATTTGCTGGGAAATGTGCAAAATAAATGTATCTAACAATATGTGGCTTGAATAGAAATCTTAAACTAGGGGACCTTACCCCATTGCAGCATGTTTTTGCTGTCTTCTTCTGTTTTTTATGATCCTCTTGCTCCTCTTCTCACTAGACTTACCATGCTGTAAGTCTGTGAACTAGATATCTGCTGTATTCTTACACTTAGCGGCCTGATTTCACTATACTATAAAAACCCATTTTACTACAGCAGTCGTGGAGCAATTTTTAAAACCGACCTATTTTAACACCTGAGGTAGCAAATCAAACCAATACTCCTCAACAACAAAGACAGCATGATTGTTTGGATAATATATCAAGAATATTTCCCAACTCTGACCCTCAAATCAGTTGCAAAATAGTTGAAAATGTTCCACTGAAAATGCAGCCACAGCAATCTTTTAATGTTTCTACAGAAGATGACAGATGGGAAGGAAACTGTAGGGCAAGAGAATGCTGAATGTGTCAAATTCTTAACAGACATCAGGAAGTGGTCTATCATCATAAGCAACTTTGTATACACAGATTTAGCCATCATAGATGTCTCACTTTGTATTTGTATGTTTGCTGCACTTTGGCTGCATTGTTGCACTCCAAAATCCTTTGCTCATAAATGCACACAGAGTAGGGGGAGTTCTAGGTAGCCAATATAAAAATCCCCCGTTTTCCATTTGCCCTTCATCTGTCCTGCATTACTATGGCATTGCCTCTTTAATGTTAAACACTAAAACAAATAAGTATATTGTACACCAAAGCCCCTGCAACATTTGTATTGCATTCATTTTGATTAAAAATGCTAGTTTTTCTTGTACGAACAAGACAGTTTCTCATGATTGCAGGATCTGTTTCCCCTTATTGTGTGATCTATTGTTGTTCATCTGTCCGGAACAACATGAAATCTGCACTGGGCCAGACCCAGGTCTATTTCCTTGGAGAGGAGACATCCCTTTTCAACTAAAAAGGCTGTAGTTTGCCTGAAACATTTAACATGAAACAATTAACCCTTTTTGTCAGTCTGCTAACAGCACCATTTCTGGATTCTGATTTAAAAACAGAAAACTTTATTCAGTCAGTGTGGAGCCAATAACATATGTTATATCAATGGTTAAAAATAATTCTCAAAAATAGCTCGCAAAAAGATGTCAACCAAGGGCACAACAATTTGGTATTATTTCTACCAATCTATGGTGACACTGTCATCATTACTAGGCCAAAATCCCTTGGGGCCAACCTGGAAACAAATTGTTTGGACAATACTGTATGAACTTGTAGTGAGAAATCAGTTGTTATGTCAGCGGCCTCAAATAATTTATCCCATAGGATTTTAGAATGGAAACACTGAGGACTGAAGACTATTGCAACCATATGGATAAACTAATATCTATTAGTATTACATGGGGTGATTGTCATTCATGGTGTATGCATTCGAGTCTCCTATACTGTGTAGTTAAAGGTTTCTCTCAGCAGGACACCTATCCCCCGGGCTTCCCTCCAGCGCCTCATCGTCACTCAGATCAATCTGTTCTTACACTGTACTTCATAGAGTACATGGTGTTTCCACCAGACAGGAGACACACACAGCAGTAGCATAAAAACAAGTAACCTTGCCAGTTCCATACAACTCTGAATAATCTCATTGGAATGTTTCAGTGACAGGATTTCAGGGAATTCTACGGCTCTCTGCCGGTCTGCCTCTCAAAATCAACAATCTCTCATCTTCCCGGAAAATCCCCTGGGATCAATCTATAATGAAAAAATAAAACCCCAAGCTTAATTTAACCATGAAAAGTCTAATGGCATGTAATATGAATGCAGAAGTAAGGGATAAAAACTCTACAGAATCCACGGGAAGGAAACTTGGCTTAAAAGACAATTTTGGTATTTTTGAAGCAAGGCTGTATTTTTCCCTTCTGTACCATGGTGTGTATCAGTAAATGCAGCACTTTCACTGATTGTGTGATGGAGAAACTTACTGCTGGAAATTGATAGATATCAGGCAATTGAGCCTCAAGATAAAAGCAATAAAAAGCTGCCATCAGTCAATCAGCTTTCAGTACCAATTAGAATTAGCAATGTTCAAGCAGCACAAAATTTGATGTACCAGTGTGCAACATTTCAAGTGAATCGGATTTATGGCCAATAAGTTATGGCCATTTAAAAATATGATGTTGTCATAGCACCAGCTGTTGATCATATGACACCAAATTTCGCATGGTTCGCATGGTGTACATACCTGCACATGTCCAACAAATGTGATTGCAATAGCACAGTACACTCAGGAATTATGGCATTTTTGTGAAATGGGCCCCACATGGTAAAATTTCGGCTGCCAGCCAGTTGTAGCAAAACAGTAATGCATATAAAAAAACCATAGTTAAGCATAGAGATACAAAAAAAAAGTTCAAAACTGTTACTGTACATAGATACAGTTCAAAAGCTATATGTAAAAGTAGCTGTCACACTACCACCATATGGCAAATTGGTATAAACTTTTTTGTTGTTTTTGTTGTTGTCGCCTAATTAGTGAGTGAGACTTTGAGCCCAGCTGAGTCTGGTCACTGTAGCTCTGAGTCAGAAACATTTAGGGCAGGAGAAGAAAGTATAATAATGATCTGAGCAATCCCTGCAGGGTTCCAGCATTTTGTGTTTGGGCCCCTAAAAATCTGTAAAAGAGTGAAAGTTGCCTGAAAGTTCATGGGGATTGAGCCAACTGCAGAAGAAATTTAAAATAACAATAATAATAATTTAAAAAAAAAAAAAGTTGCTTTTGCAAGATTGACCAGGTTAGGGAATCCAAGGGGAAAAAATCTAATTCTAGACTTCACAGCTCAGTTGCCTGGCTGACACCACTCTAGAGACTGGCTATAAAGTATGGGCTCTTTGATCTCTGATCTTGTCAGTTTATTGTGCAGATAATGAGGGGCCAGGCCCTTGAACTTATCGTGGCACGCAACCCTGATTGGATATCAGCACTTTGAAACTAACAAATCACAACCTACGTATTGTTTAAAAGGACAGTTTTTCTTCTCTCTGTGTCTGGGAACACACACTTAACACACACCTCCATCCATCGATGACTACATTTACATGCACACAAGAAACCCGATTATTGAGAGAACCCGGGTTATGCTACCCTACTCCGATTACTGAAAATCCCGTTTACATGCACTCCTCAGTAATTGGGTTTCTCTCCCACCGCGACCTTCTCCAGCCTATCACTGCAGTTTACCGGGCAGCAGCAGCTACTCGCAGCCGGACGTTGAGCGCTCGTCACCGGGCAGAGGATACAAGTCAGTCGGTGTTAGCCCAAGCTTTGCTAAACTCAGGGAAAACCCTGTTTTCATTGGAGATAACGTCGACATAAACTTGTTCAGCATTCCTCAACAAGCATGTAGAACATAAAGGTTTTTACTCTCTCGTGTGTTTTATAGTGTGTATTTATTGTATTTACAGGACAGTTTCCTTATCTGCTCTGTTCTTTTGTGCATGCACACTTGTAAAAATCAAGCTGGAAATCGGGCATCAGCTTTAGATGGCCAAGAAATCAGGTTTCTCCAGGAGAAATCCAGCTTGTGTACGCCAATTTCTCTTGAGCCCTTACCCTGATTTCCAAAATCAGCGTTCTCGTTTACATGGCAGTTGAGAAATCGGGAAACCACTGTCTGAGGCGAGAAACCCGATTTCGTAAGTGCATGTAAACGCAGTAATTGACGTAAAATGATGTGTTGTCTATCAGTGACGGATGGAAAAACTACACCCTAGTTTAGCTGGTCTCTGCCTCTAGCCAGCCTGGTGGCATGCTTAGTCTCAAAGCAGAACTAACAAGCTGCTAACTAGCTACAAACAATAGTGTCATCCCAGAAATGCATCAAAGAGAGGCCAAGGCTACCACTGCAGTAACCAAGCAACAAGAAGTGGACAACGGTTTTAATGCAAAACCGGAGCCACCAAGAGCAAGCTGTGTCTGGTAGTGTCTCTGCTCAGTGCCCTCGGTGATGCCAGCAGATATGGAGTCTCTTTAGTGTCATTCATTTTAACATGGACAGTTTGTGTTGGATGCTGTTGCTGGCGCCAGGCTGGAGGAACACCGTGTGTGTTACCCAACATGAAAGCTTTTCTACTCACCTGGACAGAGGTAACTTATGCTCCACAGTTTCTTCACAGGATCCCAAAGACAAACTGGAAGAGGCACTTCTGGGACTAAACACCATGTTTTGGCCAACAAACATCAACAACGACACATTTATTGCCTTCACTATAGATAATGGTGCAATTTACAGTGGTAAGCTACCAGCCAAATAATGTGGTTAGCAAGCTGTTGGGCTTATGGTACTTTTCCAGTTGAACTAGCTAACCTCACCAAAGCTGTGTTAGAATGGTTTGCCCTTTAGTTATTTGCAAAATTGTAGTGTCATTATAACAACAGCCACAGAAAGTCATCATGTGCATCCTGAGGAACGGTATGGAAAATGCAAAATACAAAAAGATCACAAAAGAAAAAAAAGGATAAAATACCACTACAAACTATCAAATTTGGCTGCCAGTATACCTTCTTCCAAAACAGAAGAAAGTAGCTGACAGTTGAAACAGCTGTGGATGTTTACTATCTTTCTTTTAGAAGAGCAAAGCATCAGTAAATAACTTTCCCTGACTATTACACTTAATACAGAGCAGTCCTCATGATCAAAATGTGCTTGCATTTTTTCTTGGACTGCTTCTTTGTTGACTGCTCTTCTTTGTTGACGGCTCTTTATAGTGTCTCAACCTGTGATGAGTCTGACTTGTCGAAAGAGTTGATTTACCTTGGACTTGGACTATAAGGCCACTAGAGGGGGGTACACAAGGTCACTGGGTGCTCGGTGTCATTACCGCAGCACCGTGGGTTCGATTCTGACCCTTGCCCTTTGCTGCATGTCATGCCCCCTCTCTTTCTCCCACATCTTTCCTGTCCATCTACACTATCGCTGTCAATAAAGCAGAAATGCCAAAAAAAATCTTAAATCTAAAAAATATAAAAATTAAAGAAAAAAATGACATCAGGCTATCCAATGTAAAAATCCTTCAGGTTTATTTACCGGATTTACTGTTCTCTGTCTAACAAGGCTACAAAACCTTGTCTCCAAAAAAAAAAAAAAAAAAAAAAAAAAAAAAACCTCATTAACCTCAGGCCTGTTTAATGAAAGAAAATGGATGCAGTGGGAAGTAAAGAGCAAAGCAGTGCAAATAGAATCACCCACATAATTCTAAAATGGTGTGTAGGCACAACCTTATCTTTTCTTTGACCTGCCTTTATGTAAATACTGTTTTCAATACGACAGTCTCTTCCACAATGCTCATCTGCAATGTTCTCACAATATATGGTCTGATTACAATTGTTAATAACACTAATAATAACTTATACAACAATTTTATGAAAACAAAATAAAATCTCCTGGCATGGCATTCATTATTTAATAATGAATTTTCAATGTACAGCTCATACTAATAAATGCCACCTTAAACAGGTGAACAAACTCACCTTTTCATAAAGAACACCTAAGATACATACAGTACATACCAAAGAAGTGATGTTACATCTGACGCCGAGGCTCCAAAGCTTGCTTCAAACTCGATAGGGGATTTTTATTAAAACACTGTGCTGAGGCTTGTTTCATTCTGGGAAAAAGCAGGTGACTGATGACGTTTGAACCATTTTACTGCTTCATTCAGACAGAATCACCTGGATGGTTCAGTTTGACACTTGCAGCTTTGAACTTTGTTGCGATACCAAATGTATTTAGCTAGACCTAAATGCTGCATTACTCGTATCTGCCCTGGACATCGAGCACATCCACCGCCCCACTGCATCCACTGTCCTGTATGTAATCTTATGCATTTAGGCTATTTCATGATTTACAACATGACGAGCTACATCATCAATCAGTCAGTTAATATTTTATTTAACATAGCCTATTTCATAGAACCAAAACAAAGAAAATATAAACAGGAAGAGAAACCTATGTTATGGAGTCAGACTGCTAACCACCTTGTAAAATTTACATTACAGGAAAGTAAAAGCTAAGAAAAATCCAAAATCATTAAAATGCATGTTGCATTACATAAAAAAACCCGGTAACCGTGTGCCTTGATTCGACTGTACAACCTCTGCTGTATCAGCAGATGGCATTCACATGCACAATGAATGAAGCTTTGACTAATGAACCAATTTTCAACACAATGTTTCAAAAAGGTTCAAAGCTTCAGAAAGCCTCATTTTGCCATCACTACCTAAGACAATGATCCGTGATTTCTACTGTAAATGACTTCAGGCTGTTTTTTGTTTTTTCCTACACTGTGTGTCGCGTTGAGCAATTGCAATAAGTGCAAAAAAACAATTTCCCTGTGGGGATCAGTAAAGTTTTTCTGAATCTGAATCTGAATCTGACCTCTGAGAGGACAACCACAGCAACAGTCCTGTCCTCACTAATCTGACAGCTGCACTTTGGACAGGCTTCACTTCTTCTAGGAGGGACCCCTGACATCTGACTGCACATATCAGTGTTGTCCCTGTATTTATTTACTGTAACAGTGTTCTGCCACAACAGCAAGGAAATTGCTTTCACTGCAAGAGACAATGTGAAATTAAAATAAACACTGAAATTTAGTCTTATTTCTATTTAAAACTAAAATGTCTTGTCCATATGTTTTAGCAGCAATGATTAAAGCAAGATTTTACAAACATCTGTTGCACTGGAAGCTCAACTTGAAACACAAATTGGACCTACAGAGCAACAGATATATACTGTAGGACAAAGCACCACAGGTGCATTAAAGTACAGAGGAAATACTGTGATTACAGTGAAAATTCACCCTAACCACATTTAAACAACACTTGCACAGACCTTATGAGCAGAATATATGTTATCTGTTTGTATTGTATGCACTGGCTGTGGAGATGAAATTCTTCTGTGGACAAAATAAATTCATCTATCATTCTATCTACATGTAGCATCAGGCAACATCAGGTATTTCAATTCACTATCAGCGTTCTAGTGCCCCCAGTTACATATTAAAATGTTGCTCATGTTGGTAGCCAAACACAAAAGTGGCCCATGTTGGGACAGCCAAGTTAACAAAGGCTGCATGAAAACTTGCTAATTTTATCTCCATTAAATGTTTCAATTTTGGAGGCAAGGGGTTTGGAATGCTGACTGTCAATTTGGCAACACATCAGTGTTATAAAATCATAATTTGTATGAAAGACGAGGCCAGGAAATAGGCTAGTAAGAGGCAACTAAGAATGTCCATGGCATCTCCAAGTTGTAGACCAAGTTTCAGTAACATCTAACATTACAGTCAAGTGTTACCTCTGGAATGAGCCTTGCCTTGGTTTCCCACAGCTGAACACAGTGAGAGCGGCAGTGCAAATTGAAGCACTTTGTTCACTCTGTGTGGACAGAGTAAAAACAACTAACATTAGTTGGCTGTTAACTAGCTGTCAACACAGTAATAAACAGAGTAGGCTCTTTGGTATATGGTTAACATTATAACTGCCATTTAGAATATGTCTATCATTATAAATACAGCTTACTTCTAATCAACCTCGTTTTTCCAGTGGTTCTCCATCACCATGGCTGATGTTATATTAGCTGCAGAAATGGCACAGCAGTTCTTGTCAGCAGTCTTTCACTGCCTCCTGTCATCTCTCACTGCATGTCCCTGTCAAGTTTGTCCAGTGTGAAATGCAAAGCACATATCTGGAAATGTCACCATTATTTTCTTGGTGCAGTCTGGTCATATTTAGGTTTGTACTGCTGTGAGACAATCTTACACCATTCAACACAATGATAATAGTAACTATTGGCGCCAGGAGGAGCCAGACTAGTTGACTAGCTAATGAACTTTCCCTTCATATACTCCAGGAGCTGGGCAGGTTGTGGGAAGTTTGGCTGTCAGAATTATGCAATGCATCCTGATACATGTAGGCAGAGTAAACAAGGCTCTGTGAGCAGAAACACTCTCACTGCTACACCCCTCTGCAATAAGGCAGTCCATTTAAGCAGCTTATGCCTTGCATCCATCCCTGCTCTCCTTCTCTGCACTGCTGCAAACACTACCACTGCCTGCTGCTGCACCACATGCTCATTGCCTACTGCTTGCGTTAATCAAATCTGTGCTTATTATTGTCTGCCTTGCCTGATGCTGTCATTTGCCCCGTCTCTCCTGACCTCCTGCTCAAATGCACAGATTCCTCAGGAGATAAACAAGACCAACATACCCTGGATTCCCACAGTCAACCTGCCAGAAGTGGTAGTCCCTTCCCAGTGCAGCTCTTGCAAAGGATCTTTTCTACTGGCTATGGATCATATCAAGGAGCACTTTATAGTCACAATATCTCATTCCCAGCTGATGTAAGTCACCAAGAATTTTTAGATTTTCTACAATCATTAGGGCTCCACCACTGCAGAGATCAATCCCATTCCCAAGACATAAAGGGGGCAGTTCAAAGGCAAATCCCAGCAAAGAAGCGCCATGGCAATCAACCAACTGAGGCAGCTGGCAAGCCCTCAGCCAAAAGTACAAATATTCCTCTGCCATTGATAAATCAATCATGTTATTCCTCCCCAAAATTAAATCCATAGGGAACATGAATAATAATAGTACCCCCTGTCGGCAGGTGTGCAGCTGATACTATCTTTACTGTACTTTACTGTATCTTTACTGTCAATGATGGGGGTACTTAATAATTTACCGCCCTCACTCAAAAATCACTTATAATGGTTGAATTTTAAAAAAGCACCTTTGCATGTAGGGTTACTTGTTTCTGATAACATATCCCAAGGGCAAAATGCTATGTATAAAATATCAAAACACAACTTATATACAAGGTATGCAAGTTAAATCCATTGTTTTCACTGAAGGCCAGGTAAAAGCAAAGATAGTGCAAGATTTCTTTTTCATCGCATGATTTTGGAGCGATGCATGAGCGCTGCGTTCAGTGCTGCTACTGATGGCTGGTGGTGGTATTGTAACTAATGTTACAATGGAGGTCACAAGGCTCATATTCACTTTTAAACTTGACCATCTGCATCTAAGGGTTTTTCCTCAGCATTAGTTGCAATGTTATTATTTCTCCACTCCACTTTATACTCTTAACTAGTCTCAAATATATGAGCCAATGGTTCTCTACTGTCTATCATCATTACATGAGATTTCACAGCAAGAAATCTTGTCCGCATAGAAGTTCATGAGTTCCTGCTCTATGTAAAGTTGCATTATTGCTATAAATTCATGTGATGATTAACCTGTTTCTATTCCTTTTGCTGCATATCAGGTGGATTGCTGGATCAGATTAGATACTCCTCAGGTCTTGATCATTAGGTAGAGTATGCTCCTCAAGATTGGAGGTGCTTCTATTGGAGCAGCCATATAGCAGCTGGTGCCTGGCCTACACATAGACTGTTACATAGTATATTCTCTCTTAGGAATAGCCACACAGCAGCTGGTGCCTGGCAAACAAATATATAGTTACACTAGATAGTATATTCCCACTGTGTTATGGCCACACGGTGGCTGGTGCCATGCGCGCGCACCCTGCCCCCACCCCCCGTAAACATGATGATGTGAGACTGGGGCAGGGCGATACAGTACATTAATACATTAATAAAACATTAGTAAAATTCAAATGACAATGCATGTTTACTGCAAGTGTAAATGCAAATCCTGACATGAGATGCCATTATCCAGATAACATATCTGGATAGATACGTTAGCGTATTTTAATGCAAGGTGTAAATGAGGACAATCAGACATTACGACCATTAACTTACATTAAATAAAATACTGTGTTACAACCATCACAGACAGGGAAAAGTAGAGCAAGATACTTTCCTCCCAGCCAGGCAGCAGCAGACCTGGTGGGAGCCTCTCCTAGCTGTCTGCCTATCATACTTGGCAACCTCAAAACTTAAACACAACAGGAGTCCCACCCTCAATAAAACTTTTTATTGTAATTTCTTCACTTTTACAACTGACATTGGCATGGAAACAGCTCTAAGTTAACTAATGCAATGAAATATTTTTTTCTTATTGATGTCTTATCCCAGTTATGGTGAATACACACACCATAAATGGAACATTAGAATGTCCTGAACATAAATGGATTATTATTGTGCACTGAAACACACTCAGTGTGTCAAGAACACCTTAGCAGGGCAGATGCTTGCTGGCACAGGGCCTTAAACTCTGGTCTTCCAGTTCAAAGACATTCCCCTATCTGATTACATATACATGGGAGAAGTAATTAATAATAAATCAAGTAGCATGAGTCTCAGGCCCATATGGAGTAAGCTCTGCTAGATACAGTAATAATACATAACATTCATGTTGATGTCCTGTCCAGTAATCTCATGGCCAACCATTTCCCTGAAGACGTGTTTGTACATTGTCTCTTGCAAACTTCACCAAGAGCAAAACTGCTCTTCACAGGACATTTACAGGTTTTGGTAAAACATGCATCATGGAAAGCAGTATGTGCGCATAAACTTGCTTTGCTGGGTCTTGTTTCAAAGACAAAATCAATCCTGACTGTTACATGCTGAAATCTAGAGCCCTGTTGAGGAATATTGTCCTTTCTTTGGTCTATGGCACATTTTGGCTGTTGCCCATGCAAGGCCATGCCAAGATAAACACCTTGTAAGCTGCTGACTTTGATAACAGGGGGAAATCTGATATTGTCTCCATACACTGTGTCGAGGCAAGCAGTAACCAGGCGGTTTCTAATCCCACAGTTTGGAATGTGTTTACTAATGACTTGTCTCTCAGAACAGTTGTGTAAATTAGGGTCTCGGTTTGCAACATTGCTTTGATAGCATTCACAAGGAACAGTACACAGTACAATCTTGTCTGTTTGGGGAGCTCTGCATATATGCATGTCTTTTGTGTATTCAGTGTACTACAAGAAACAAGGGGAATGAGGGG
>OMKZ01016333.1:26406-43565 GCA_900302535.1 Neoniphon sammara
GGAGAAATGAGGTGATGTGTGTGTGTGTGTGTGTGTGTGTGTGTGTGTGTGGTGTGAGGAGAATGTTGAACAGTGTTTCCTAATTAACCTCAGCTTGATAGGTCTTAGGGTGGGGTCACAGAGTTTCCCAACATATACCCACCATATAAAAGGAGGATTGTTTGGAGGGGAGAACACTCTCCACTTTCATCTCAGAAACATGTACTGTAAAGTCACTGAGTATATCAGTGGATTGTGGTAGGTAGTGTATCTAGATTTATTCCTTTTATCCCTGCTTTACCCCCCCACAGTCCCACCCCTTGGAATATTATAGTCTCCATTTAAATAGAATCTGTTGTTCATTGTGTGAATTCCATCAGTATAGAATTTATCTTTGAAAGGGTGCAGCCCTTTTACCAATTACTCTCCAAAGTCATGTTAGTTATGTGTAATTTCCCTTCTGCACATGATTATTGTGATTTGAAGTTTTTAAAAGTTTTTAAAATGAGTAACAAAACAAGTATATTTTTGGGACATCTGCGGGCAAAGCAAGGCCATGTTCTATGCTTGTACAAAATGACAAAAGAATTCAAGCAGTGGAAAGTGAGATGTGATATAAATCTGACTGTCTTTGCAAACGGTAATGTTGACTCTGGAAGCCTCATGGAGCCCTGGCTACAGCAGGCCAGGAAACAGCACTAGCACTAGGGCCATGTGGGACCTCTCCTTAAAAAAAAAAAAAAGAAAAGAAAAAAAAGTTAGAGAGAGCTTTTTTCACAGCCCATTGTAAGCAATCAGGGAGGCAAATAGAAGCCTGCAGTTGTGCAGTGCACAGGCACTTCTTTCCATAAGGCAGAGAGCAATGCTCAGTCTACTGACAGGGAAGCCAGCAGACCGACAAGGAGACAGGACATATTCTCACAGCACTAACAGACGCTAACACCACTACTGGGTTCTCTGAAGCCCACTCTCCCTCTTCTGGGTATGATTGGTCCCGGGTGCACACTCAACCTCCTCTACTGCTGCCAGTGAGGACCTGCAGATGGACTCAACCACAGGCTTGCTCTTCATCAACACTTCTGTCTCCGCAGTAACCTCTGTACTTGAGCCGTACCCACGGAAAGAAGATACTCATGCTTTACTGACAGGGCTACAGGTGGTTTGAGTTTGAGCTGCTGGTGAACTGGAACGTTTTTTCCTGTGTGGTGAGCTGTGGTGTCTTTGAGGCCAGTATGCTGCCTATTGTTGTGGCATGTGTGGTATGCTCCCTGCTGGGCTCAGGGCAGGCTCAGGTTGCCACACAGAGTCGGAGGCGGATCCAGAACCAGGGGCAGGGGCAGGACAGCTCTACCACCCCGTGGAGGCAGGTGATTCAATGGGAGAACAATGGACGTGTGTTCAGCCTGCTCAACAGTGGAGCTGAATATGTCCCAGCTGGGGCACCAGTCCAGGACAGAGGTCCCAGGGTGGTTGTGGCAGACACTCGCCCACGCTCTACACGCAGACCTCAGGGAGGCAATGTCCGCAGACAAGCTCCATCAAGAGGAACCTCCGAGACTGTCCGAGGGCAGGCCAGGCACCCCTTCGGCTTTGGGCAAGTACCTGATAACTGGAGACAGACCTCGGGGAGCACAGGTGGTAGCCGCCTGCAGTCTTCCTCTAGCACTCGCTTCAGGCCATCCACAGGCTCTTCCTCCTCTTCATCTTCATCATCATCATCATCTTTCTCCTCATCATCTTATAATGTGCCATCATACCCACAGTACCCCTTCCCCAATCCTCCCTATGGCGGTGTGCCTTATGACTCCTCTTTGGCGGAGGGGCCAAGGAACTACGAGCCACCCTTTCAGCCTGTTGTCCCCGGGGGAACATACGGTGGTGGAGCATATGGGGGTGGAGGGGGGTATACTGGAATAGGATATGGAGGTGGTCTGGGTCCTGTGATCCCAGGCTCTCCCCCTGAATACACTGAAGATGGTTACCGCTACTATCAGCCTTATGGCTATGTGCCTAATCCTGTGGTGCCAGCACGGGTTGCCCAGCCACCCCTTTCAGATGGTCTGGACCGCAGATATACCCACAGTCTCTACAACGAGGACCCTCCTTCAGCTGTCTCTGTCCCTGATGCTAACCAGGCCAGTCCGGTAGTAGTGGACAGGACAGGACCAGTGGCTCAATCCCCGGTCAGAAGCCCTCAGTATGAGCAGTTTCCCCCATTTGGAAGACCCCAGCCTCCCTTCATGCAGCCCATTCCTCCAGGCAGAGGCTCTCCAAACTCAGCTATTGAGAACCCCAGTGTCAATTTAGGAAGTGTGTATCGACCAGAACAGAGAGGTAAAGTAAGCCTTTTGTTTTTATTTCTGTGCAAAAAATCACAAGTTGCAGCATGTATGCATTATTTTACAGGTTTCGGGCTACTTGACCAAACCTTGATGACACTAAAAGGGGATGAAACACAGAATGAGTGGGTAATAAAAGTGGTTGATGATTTTGAGAAGTGCACATTCATCCATCTGTTTTTGGTTTTTGAAATACTTGTGAAGCAATTTAAATAAACCTTAAAGGAAACCACTGCATATGTTGTGCATTTGTAGGGTTTCACCTAAGCTGTTTCTGCCTGTGAGACAGAGAGGATAAAAAAGAACAGAGTTTCCTCTGCGGTGCGATTTCCTGTAGTGATGGGCATAAGAATTTGAAATACATGTAACCCAAGAGAGCAGAAAGCTCACCCTCATGACTCCTAAATGATCCACTTTTTTGTGTATACCATCCTGTTTTTCAGATATTCTTCCATCTCAATCAGATATAAAGAAACACCCTTAAGTAACCAGAACAGAGCAGCTGCTTAGAATTCGGCCTCTTTTCAATTTACAAACAAAAGCAAGTGGAGTCGAGGTTCATCTTTTCCCACTTGCATGGTTATTGAAACCAGGTGTTGAGTAAGCCCTGCCAATGTACGCAGCACACAGACAGGAACCACATTGTTTTTGTGTGGGGTGTTGTATGCTATTAGAAATAGATTGGCTCATGGGAAGGCCTCAGTATGGAGCTCTGTATTGGTGGTGACCTCATCTGGGGACTGGTGGTTGGTGATGGGGGGTGGTGGCAAGCACTGGCTGCTCTGGGGCTTGAGCTCTGAGGACAGGACAGGGGAAACAAGGGTGGGGGAATCTGTACCCCTCCCTGAGGGGGAGGGAGAGAGTGGAAAGTCCCAGTAACACATGGGGTCCATTGCCTCAGTCTCAGGAAATCAAAGAAATATTTAGTAAGAGCTCTCAGGGGAAGAGGGAGGAGCGTCCAAACGTGCAGTAGCCTGGCCAAAGAAAAAAAAAAGAAAGAAAGAAAGAAAAATCCTATGTTTTGTAACAGCAAAGACAAAGTTTCTTTGAATCCATTAGCAATTGATCATCTTTGTTTTGATAGCCTGTTGCTGTGCTGAAGAGGAAGTAAGGGGTTTATGCAGGCCTCACTGGGGCTCAGTGTTAGCAACACAGAGTAAAAAATTATTTAGTTAAATGCAAACAGTGTGTGGGTGATGTAATCTTTACCATGTGGGAGTTTCCTGTGTTCTAGCTGCTGGGGACTGTCTCTGGCCTGAGATGAGAAGAGATGAGGACCCCCAAAAGGATTCTCAGATTCTCAACAGATTTACCACAGGTCTACTTGCAGTATTTGTCTGCCTTGTTGTGCAGCAGCCAATAGTGGGACGTGTGCCTCGTCACTCTCACTCATTAGCCACTCTGGAATCGGGAGTCATTTCAACGGCAGAACAGGCCAACATGTGCGCAGATGTTTTAGTGCTCATATACGACATGTAATCAGCGTGATAGAGGCTCAGCCAATGGGAGTTGTTGAATAGCTCCAATGGCAGACATTTTTACTGCATTACTTCATGGCAAGGAATTCAGATGTAGCTATTATGGTATTGAAACAAACACCATGCGCTACAAGTCTAAACTTTGCTGAACTAAAAGAGTGGCGTAATTCTGCCCCCATCTTTATAAAAACTTGATGTCTGCTTTCAGAGGCAGAAAAGCACACAATGATGTAATAAAATAAACAACTATATTAATGGCCAGGTTGTTCATTACCTTGCATGAAACTGTTTCCTGGGCAACTTGGCAATTAAGTGTCTTGACATATTAACCAAAATAGCCTGCCATACACCCCTCACTCATTTATGCAAAATATTAATAAATGCACTTCACCTTACCACGTGTGAGCTATTACAATTAGGCTTCACAAGTACAAGCATGCTCCAGTTGGAATATATTGCTAGAATTTCAGTTTCAAGGCACTTTATTTGAAGCACTGTGAATTACTTTTCCCGATGACATGAGAAGACTGACACAGTGTCCAACCTTCTTTCCCACTGCTTAATTTTATAAAACAACAAAACAAATCTGGAAATACACAACATGGGACAACATTCAGCATGGAACATGGTGAAGATCCTCCCGACCAGAGATGTGATTCTGTTGTTCTTAGACTAATTTGGTACAAATCTTAATTTATTTCAGCAGTGTGGTACAACTGGCTATAATTTTAATTGATCTGAATTAGGTGCCAGAAAGAAAAATGTAGAATTTACATGGTATGGCTTCTTTAATGTGACTCTGTTTAGGAGTTGTGGTAATTACTACTATAAAGCCTTAGAGAGAAGTGCACACCGGAACGACAGGTGCTAGGAGAATGACAATCACTTGCAATAAAAAAACGGTTTAACTCCACCATCTGCGCTACAAAATGTATTTATATAAATACCCTATAAAGTCTTGAAATAGAAATAACAATTTTAGCATGATAATGTCATTATGTGCTCTATATTAGGCAAGACGCCTGCCTAAAATCACCCAAATAGAACCATGGACGACGATGGACACATGGGAATCATAAAACTAAAAATGAAAATAAATAATTAAAATGCAATAAAATAAAACAACGTATGTTGTTTTGTGGTGGACACTGCAATGTCTGATTTGCTATAAATTCAAATGTTTCACTTACTATGTGCTGGTGAGTGTGGAAAAACTGAGAATTATTCTAATGAGTAACCAGTCAACAGAAAACCTCAATCATGACATTTGAGGGCATGAAATGAGTTTGAATGCAGGAACACCTCCACCTCGATGCTTGGAGCTGTTATCAAGTTGTTACAGTGAATATTCCCACATCAAATGAATGCAGCATGACCTACAGCCATAGTTATAGCATAGTGGCATGGATAGAGAAAGAACAATGTAGGGGGAAAAAAAAACACAAGTAATACTAACAAATAGAAATTCATGAGTTTGACAGGTTTCTTCTGTCAGAAGATCAATGATATGTTTTGTTAATGATCCCCACCTCCCTCCACCTTTAGTTCTCACCCTGTCTTGTATGTTTGAATCAGTACAGCTGTATCTTGCACAGCTGGCCTGGTTTCCCCAATTCAAATCAAATAATTGTTACACCCCTACTCCTAACCGGGAGTGCTAGTCTGCCATTGCTTAGCTCATGGGGAACTCTAAAACAGCACAGCATATGTTGGAAATGTTAAGCAGAGAGAGCCTAACACCATGTGTGCAACATTGGAACAATTTATCAAGTTTGCACGTGTCTTTTCTGGAGCCATGTTGGCTCAGACATCAGTCAGGAAGACACACAAAAAACGGGAGTTAGTAATGGGACATTTTGACTCCAAGCCCCATTATCCACTTGACATAAGGGAGTGCACAACACCACCCCTAACACTCATGTAAATTTAGGGATCAGAAGTGGTGTTTCTAAATCTCAGACCATTTCTCTTCTGAGAAACTGCAATGACTTGGGAGAGGAATTGCAAGGGAAGTGAGGTTTACACAAAAATACACTCTGACCTAAAGCCCAGGACACACTTCAAAGAACTAGCACCGACTGAGGCAGATGTTCAAACTGCTTTATGTCGCCTCACATCTCCTCCTAAAAGTTGCGAACACACCACACAGACCATAACTGACGGTTGACAAGTATGCACGTTATGCGCCTGTGTGAGAGGAAATAACTCTCCATACCAGGAGGTGGCATAGTCTGAAAAAAGTAAACTGGAAGTCTCAGGATCGCAAAGATAAATAAATAAACAAAAGTTAGCTGTTCATTTTCACGCATTCTGAATCTGATTCCAAACCGTTTCGCTCTAAAAATTGAGAGAAACTGAGAACAGCCTGTAGGTCTTTTGATAGTGTAGTGTGGTTTGCTTGGCCTACCACAACTAGCTCTCTGTAATTAGCTAGCTTGCTTGCTTTGGAATTATAGTTGTCTCACAATTCAGAGCGCAGGAAAAAAATAATTGAGCGCAGGACAAAAATAATTGCACGCAAGAAGAAGTCGTCAGCCAATCAGAAATGACCTTGGCTGGGAATTGTGAGACAATTGTAGTGTTGTTCCAACTCGAGCAAGAGCAGAAGGCAAAACTGAGCCCGCAGGGGGCAGAGATGTTGGGCGCTAGAGAGAGACAATGTGAGCGTGTAAAAATTGCAAAGAGAAGTGTGTAAAGAGCAAGTTAGAATTTTAGCATGAAATAAAAGTTTGTTCATGCAAAATTAAACTTTATTTCTGTGACAATACATTGTTCTACAAACTTTTATCGTTGTGCATGCAATTTTTTTCCTGCTCTCAATTATTTTCCCCCTACGCTCAGAATTGTGAGAGAAATATCATTCTATATCTCGCCAGTTAGCACAGTATCAGCACAGCTGGATTTCCGTTTCTGGTCTTCGCGTAGGCTGAACAGCCAACCAGAAAACTCTCTCTCACTGATGGCCTCTGCTACCGATTCAACATGCTGAATCGGCACGTCAGCTGCTCGTGAGAGCCGTCGAGGACCAATGGTGCAACGAGGGCTTAAGAGCTCTCAGGGGCTTAAGAGCTGCCCAGTAGCCCACTGCTACAGTCTTGTATGACAAAGCTCCACTAGACATCTGGGGGGTCAATGCCTTGCTCAAAGGTACTTGGAGTGGAGGAGAAGAGAGTCTTATTCTATTATTTCTAGTTCGGCATAGATTTTTTCTTTGCCTTATCTGGAAAAGAGACATATTTCACAGCGGCCACTTTGACATGAAATTGCAGGTAAACACTGGTGTTACTAATCACATTAATGAAATTTCTGTTCCATTTAAGTGTAGCAGAGTCTTTCCAGTGAGCCAGCATGAACAACAGCAGGACCCTGGCTCTGTTAGACCTAAATGGAACTGAACCTTCCATAATGTTATTAGTAACACCTGTGATTACCTGCTATACTGCTGTGAAAAAAGTCTGTTGTTTCCATGATCTTCTTAACACAAATTTTATGTTAGTCTTCAAGCTGCTACTGCCACCTTGTCACATGAACATGCATAAATACAAACAAAAGAATGATCATGAACACTACCAAATGTTAGACATCTTCAGTGCCGAAATAATTAGGTTCTCTGCACACTTAACCATCATAAAATGAGTGCAATATGGCAAAGATTGGATAGGTTTCTGATGGTTTCTGTATGCTGTCCCAAGCATACACTCCACCTAACATGATTCTTCATCATCTGATTCTTCCTTATCCCCATAGTCCCTAATAAAGCTGCAAGCAGTCACAGGTGGAAATAATTAGTCCATAATTGCTAAGGATTACTCTATTAAAGGAATACTCCAATGTTTTTAAGCTAAATACCCTTTTTCTTACCAGACTGAGGCAAGATGTTTGATACCATTTTCACCTCTGTACATCCACTGGTTCGGTCCCTATGGGTAGCATTTCATGTTAGCTTAGCATAAAGATTTGAAGTCTATAGCAGTTGTTAGCTTAGCTCTGTTCAAAGTGAAAAAATAAACCTTACAGCAACTCCGAAGCTGTCTTATTTACACTATGTATCATGTTTATTTGAAATACATATCTTTAAAAATAAAGAAAATTAAAAAAAATTAGAGTTGTTTTAGGAGAAGTTAGACGGTTGGAAATATAACTGCTGAACACATGTATCCTCCTGTCGAGCACAGTGATCTGCACACTGCTGAAGGTATAGTTAGATCCAGTGTGCTCACTTCATACTTCCATGGCGCTCACTCACTTGTAAACAAAACTCAGGTGACCAGGTGGGTAGCTCAAAAACATTACTTCCGATCATGGATGACTTTCTAAGCGAGGATAAAGAGGATTTCCTCTGGACAGTAATGAACCTTATCTGTTTGAGCCTGAGTATACAGACGAGGAACTACTGCTTTTGGATGCTGAGTGGGCAAGAAGGGAGGCCGAATCCTCTAAGCCTGTGGAACAGCAAGGGGCCAAGGGGAGACAGAGGTCCATGGAGGATTGGTGGCGTAACTGTGGGGCTTGTCAACCTATGCCTACGGAAATCGAATGTCTTTACTGCCTGGACTGGGATTTGGTGTGGCTGTTGATGGGATCTACCTATACCTTCAGCGGTGCGCGGATCATCAGGATACATGTTTTCAGCAGTTATAGTTCCAACCATCTATCTTCACTTAAAGGGGAAATTTGCCCAAAATATTGGAGTATTCCTTTAAGGCAGCTGCAGGCCAGCCACTAAGGTCTAAAACTTCACTGCAGTATCTTCAAATGAATGGGAAGAGGTTTTGCACCAAAGTATCACAAAAATGTAATCTTTACCATATTACTCCCACCACCAGAAGTTAAATTGTTGATCATAATCATGACTATAGATCAAATGTAATGCCGTTGATTGCCACAGGGCATGAGGAATTTAAACAAAGAAAGCTGTGAAAGTAGACTTTGCCATACTTTTTGCTCTTCAGATGTTGTTGTGGAACTTGTTTATTCATTTTTAAATGACTTCAGCATTTCTGATTAATGCCACATATTTTAATCTCTCAATCCTCCTCTGCAGCTCACACACTTTCATGTTCCGTCTGTAGCCTATAGAAAAAGTAGTTTGAAGCAGAAATGTAAAGGGAATAATTCTGCATGTCCTCTATTCTACTGTATAAGACGGTATGAAAGGCCTGGCAAGATTCAGTATCTTTCCTTCGTGTCCCACTTAGAGTGTAATGTGTGGCTTTGTCACATGCTGTCGAGGCTTGATCAGCTTTGGCTTTTGGACACACTTTATCCCTCTGAAAGAGACCCAATTTCGCACTTTTCAAAGATTAGGGCACAGAGAACAAAGCCTTCCCAGGGTGAAGAGAAAAGAGGGGGGTTGAGTGTGCTGTTGGAAAACCTCGGCGTTTCACACTGCCCTTACAGTGTTTACATGGTCTGCCCCAGGAAGCTTCCCCCTGGCCTATACGTCTGCCTCAGAGAGAGCTGTCAAATAGGATGTGTACACAGTGCCCGGAAAGGCAAAGCCCTCATTTGAACCTGCAGCTGAGGAGGGAAAGACTCACCTGGGCGCTAAGCACCGAACAAATATAAGATAGGATATTTCCTGTATGGCTTCCACAAACAGATTGTAACTAAAGCCCTTCTTGTTACTCAGAAATCAAAAGAATGCATTAGTGCATTACTTCATGCATCATGTATTTCATGTATCTGTTTTCTTTTCAGCTGTTACAAATACCACAACAGAAAAGAAAGGATTTATTTCATTTTTGTACATTTATTAAAGCTTGCAGACTTAGAGGTCAGATGGTTTGACTTTCAGTTGCTTGAACAAGTTCGCATTAAAGCATGTCTGGCCTTTGTGAGCTAAACAGAGAAGGGTGATAAGCGATACCAGAGACCCTTGCTGGCATGGCCTTTACTGGGAATGGGACAGACATTAGCTCTGACAAGTCAGGCCTGCTTTTTTTTTTATTTTTTTTTTTATTCTTCTGTTTTTCTGACAGCCTTGGTCACTGGCCCACTTTAAAAACAGCAGGGGTGTGAGATCATTGTTGTTTTACCCTGGCATGCATGTTCTCTCTCTCTCTCTCTCTCTCTCTCTCTCTTTCTGCATCTTTTTCTCCTCCCACTCTTTTCTTCTCGCTCTTGTTCTATCTATCTCTCCGACCCCCTTTTCATCTTCCTTTTTTTTTCTTGTTTGCAGAAACCCAAATATGAAACACAGGCTGCACTGCAATAAGCCTCGCTATGACTTGTAGTTCAGATATTTCTAAGTTTAGCTTTATTCCCAACAGATATGACTAGTCATCCTACATTTACTGTGCCAAAGGTTAACCTGAAGTGACGGGTTCATATTAAGATTAGTGTCATGACACATCACATCACATTAGCCAGGCCAGACATTTTTTTTGTGTAAACTCTTTCTCTATTAACCAGATACATTTGGTAAGAGTCCAGATTTATTCAACATTGAAATGAATGTTAATGTATGCATGGTTATATGGTTCTGGGGGTTTTGGGGCTTTTGCACACATGTAGATCCAAATATAACCCCTGTGCACCTCCCACCCCCACCCCATCCCTTTCTGAGAGGCCTACGGAGCAAAAGTGTCTCATTAGGAAACTATGACCCCCAGTTCTCAAAGATAATAATCTGGAATGCACAGTAATTAGTGGCCAGTGGCATTCTGTAGTCTGTCCCAGTCTTGAACTGCAGGCCCTGTCGCTGCACTGTAGCCTCTCACAGTCTCCATCAGCACCACCATAAATACAAGGTAATGAAACATTGATGACAAATACGCCAAGAGCTCCGCTCTCTTATTTGAGAAATGACCTCACTGGCAGTATTGTGAAGGTCAGAAATTCAAAGAATTCAAACTGTATCTGTTACAGACTACCAATCAGTTGCTGCTGAATGACTTTATATTAACATTACATGCTTTACATAACTTTACAGTAATATTCTGCATTTTAAAAGCAGAATGTTACAGTAGGAATAGTTTTTCAAGGTGTCTTAAAGCATAAAAGCTTAAAATTTATGCCCAAAATTGCACTTAATAATAATATTAATTCAAGTAATTCCCATTTTTCAGGATTTGTAAGGAGATTACTGTTTGGCAAATGTTTGTTTGTTTTGTTTCCTTGCTTTACAGAAACTGTAATGGATTACTGTTATTTTTGCAGTGAGATCAATCTAATTGCTTACTCTTATTTTTGCTGTTCATTGGTTTACAGTGAAATGTTTGTGTTGTGTTAAGCAACTGCAGACACAAGTTGATATTTCTGTTCAAGCACAATGAAAGATTACATCAGTTTAGTCTTTAAAGAAACATTATGTGTATTGTTTCAGGTTTGCCTGACCTGGTTCCTGATCCCAATTATGTCCAGGCTTCCACATACATCCAGAGAGCCCACATGTACTCTCTCCGCTGTGCTGCTGAGGAAAAATGTTTGTCAAGGTAAGCTCAGTCCTTTGCTAAATTTTTCAGGAATTTACTGTTTTTGGGTTATTTTGTGCCTTTCTGTTGTTATTGGACATGGTAGTAAATGGTAAATGGTAATGGTAAATGGTCTGCATTTATATAGTGGTTTTCTAGTCAGCTGACCACTCAAAGCACTTCAACCATTCAACCATTCACACACACATACACACACTGATAGCGGAGGCTGCCATACAAGATGCTAATCTGCTCATCAGGAGCAGTCAGGCGGTTCAGTGTCTTGCTCAAGGACACTTCGACACCCTCTCTAGAGGATCAAACCAGGAACCTTCTAGACGACCCATGACTGGAAACAATTTGCTTGCCCCTGCTGTTTTTGAATTTATGTTAGCAAAAATGTTTCTATATATATTTCATACAGTAATCATACAGTAAAATGTTTTAGATATAATGGAAAGATACCCTTTCTAAACTTCTGTGTTATCCTGCTGGGTTTCACCCGCTTTCCACAGTAATATGTGAAGAAAAAAAAAGTTTCTCAGCACAACATAAATGAAGTGAAACCCTGGTCACCTTGGGGAATCCAGGTTGTTGTTGGCTTCATCTCTCTGTGCCGGTGGAGAGCCTCCCCTGAGCCCTGGGCCTGGGCCCTTTGACTGCCTCTGCTCTGAGGATGCACTATTGAAATGATGGAAGTGTCCTGTCCCCACGGCTGCTCTATTTGCCCTCTCCCCATCACAAGCACAGCCATCCCTCAAAGCCCTTTCATATCCTGTCTGAGTTTGCAGCAATCACCGACAGATGGCCTGTTGTAATTTGCCATACACTCCAATGTCAACAACAGCCACAAGACGAATGGCTTAGATCTTCAGTGGGATTGTGAACTGGAGGTTGTGCCACCTCACTCACACCAAAAAGTGAATCATGCAACAGAGCGCATACCTTGTCCTGTTTCTTCCGCCAGTGTTGAAACTGTGTATTTGGAGTGATGTCTGCAATCTGTAAAATGAATAATGTATTTAATATGCTCCTGCCTCCAAGCATTTCCAGTCCTGCTCTTTTTATGCTTTTCTTATTTATGAGGGGGAAAAAAACATGTGCACATTCTTTCTCGACATTTATAGAGTTTCCCTCATTGTTTCTGGTCTTGATGTATGTGTCCTTCACTCAGCACTGCCTACAGCTCTGAGACCACCGACTATGACGTGAGGGTCCTGCTGCGCTTCCCACAGAGGGTTAAGAACCAAGGGACTGCCGACTTCATGCCAAACAGGCCCCGTCATACCTGGGAGTGGCACAGCTGCCATCAGTAAGTACTTAGTTTGTAATGGATCATTTCAGTCAAGCAGTGAGCTAGTAGCTATGACTTATTGGTAGCGATGTCAGCCCTTAACCATGGAGCTACTTTGCAATCTTAGTTTTCTAATTTTTTTATGCTTATAGTACATACTGCAAGTATACTACATTGGAAAGTCCTCTCTCAGTAGTCATGCACTGGTAAGCTTTGAATAAATAAAAAAAAAAAACAATGCCCTTGAGGACGTTCCTTATTGTGAATATGGGTACAATGATGCTGCGGGTGGTACAAGGTGCAGGCTATTGCATCACTGTCACACCCATAATCATAGTCAGGAAGACCCTTTCGGGTGTTATTGCTCTATTTTAAAAAGAAAATTTCCGGTTGTCAGTTTTGATTAACTGAGATCTGTTCAAAGATGTTGTAAAATATGTGATGACACATGTGGTCACATTGCAGTTCATTTGACAGTGCAGTTTCAAAGCATCAAACAAAAATTACCACTCCAGTCCGCAATGCTGGATCTGTATTGATGGTGGCAAAATAACATTTATTTATTATTACTGATTATCATCAATTAAAGATGAACTGCTGAGTTTGCCACATAAACAATATGGATTTGTTGACATTGTTAAATTTCACTCATATGGACTTACAATGTGTTGTTAGGCCCCAGTGACTATGTTGAATAAATTTATGAACTTCATGAGAGAGTCAGAGAGTCTTAATTCTTAATGTTAACAAGCTACAGTGTTTACATTTGCACGTAACAGCAGCAGCTGGGAAAGGAAGCTCCTGCTTCTTTATTTGATTGGCAGCCTGAGTTGCAGGCTACCTGCTTGAAAACCACTGTTAAGTGTTTATGTTGTAAGGGAACCCACAATGCTCATTAGCGCTACTAGTGGCTGAAAACTCTGCAATTCATCCTTAAAAATAAAAATAAAAAAACTAAAAAAGTTTCTGAAATCCTGGCTTCTTTTTTCATTACAATGGTTTATTACCTCCAGTAGAGAGTGTGCTTATTGCTGAAGCGACCTTGTGTTGACACCCAGTGTACTTGCTGTAGTTCCTTCTCTGTGAAAAGGTTTTTAAAAATTCATTTAACAGTCCAAGTGAAAGTCAAGGATCAAGAAGTCTAGGTTCTCACTGTGCAAGTTAACTGCCATGAATATTGTGTGCTGACAAAAGGTTCATTAACAGTGTGTGTGTATTCCAACCCAGAGACCATGTAAAATGAATGTAAAGGAACCTCTCTTGGACAGTTTCACATTCACAATCCATGCTGACACTCATGGCACAAGAACAACAGGGTCTTACATAGAGCCAAAGATGTACTATGGACAATAGACTATAAAGTCTATATGGCATTATACCATTATACAGCAGTGTGCATTAACACAAAATGGCATACACTTTTTGCCTTGTGTCTTCACCTCCCTCAGTGGACAGATCTCTGCTGGTTTGGCAGGCTGAAAATGGCTCAGGCTCGACCTCTCAGTTGAGCTATTGATGATCTGATGTTTGGGTACCCTCACTGTTTCATGACCTCATGTTCCATGTCGGCTGGTTTCTGTCACAGTTTTAGCATGTCTTCTACTAGTGCCAGGCTTTGCTTTACTGTCCTCATCTCAGAGGAATGTTGACTGGCCATTAGGAGATTGGCCGTGTTGCTGTGTGACATCAGTCTGCACTTACACAGTGGCTCCCAGGGGGTCAGCATGCCTAGGCAGTCATTCCACTGGCCAGCGTGATCAGAATGACAAATCAATGCATTTTTCCTGTCAATCTGCGTCATCAGATCACACTGCTGCTACAGTGTGATGGCAGGGATATGGGTTAGTAGGACAGAGCGTTTGGTTACAAAGAAATCTCTTTAGGGAAAGAAAATCTCTATCCCAGATTCTTACAATAAACTTCTCTGCCCTACATTTTTGTTGAATAAGATGTGCAGCTGAAAGATATATACATACATACATATAGATAGATAGATAGATATAGATATATAGATACATAGATGTAATGTTACATTAAATCCTATCCTTCTCACTTGAGTATTAGAGAAAGGGAAGGGAACAGCATTCTCTTGGGTATCATGGGCTACACAAAAAGTTGGCAGCTTGTAATTTTTTTAACCCAAAAGAGAACTTGCAGAATTCTGGAATTATTTTTATACTCATCATTGTGGGGCTCAACTGCAAGTCTTCCAAAGTAGCGTATTTGCTTTTACTTTTTTTTTAAGCACTGCATAGTTATTTTTACTCATTTATCAGCAATGCTATGTAAAAAATTGAAATGCATAAGTTAATCATAGAGCCATGCTTGTTTTGTCTATGCTCTATACAGTACAACAGCATAGGTCATCTGACCTATGAGGTCAAAGATCACGGCTGCTGTTTGTGCAGGTGCATGGAGATATGACTTTGTATCCTGGCTGCGCTTCAAAAGAGGCGAATATCAGAACTTTGCTAAATAGTTCCCATAGAAGCTAGTTCTCTGTGTTTGAACACCCCAAATTGTGATGTGAAAACCCCTCAAAGTTCTGTCTGTTGCAACACGAGTGGAAAATGACTCATGGGTATGAAGAAGGATTGGAATGTTTTGTATATTAGGATTACAAGCTATTCTTATTAAAGCCTTTATGCGTCCTTCCAACACTGCATTCCCTATAGCTGACATCGTCGGCGAGGGGATCCAGGATTCCAAGGAGGCAAGGGGCCCTTCCGCATAGCTTGTAGTCCAGGGGCTCTCTCTTTCTCTCGCTCTCTCTCTCTCACTCACACACATGCTCACACACACACACACACACACAAATGGATAATCATCTCAAGACCACTATCTAAATAAATGCCTGTTGTGGGAACAAAAATAAAGACTGCACTTCAACCTTCCAGGCTCTCCCATTCCCCTATCCAAAGACATCACACACCCAGACATACACAAACATACACACTCACACACACACACACTGACTGCACAACTGCACATATAGTACAGACTCAGTCACACACCCTCACACTTGAATGGAATGCATTGACAGAGACTATAAAGTGGGAGTTGGAAGTTTTGTCTGCAGTCAGTGTAAATTCTCTCATGGGAATGCAAAGCGAAAGACAGTGTTTAGCCTGCAGAAATCAACAAACAGGTCTTTTTACCTTAGAGCAACTCTTAATTGGTTCTTCCCCCTATGGAAAGAATGAGTCCTTAAATTGTCACTTGCTCCATCAGTGGAAAGTACCCACGTTTGCTTCCAAGTCATCTTTCAGTCTTTAATGACTGTTCCAGTAAAAGCTGAAGCTATGTTGAAACATGGACCATGAGGTAAGGCGTACAAGTATTATTTATACAGTCTGGGTTTGTCTGACTGTAAGAGGTCCAGCACTTACCTCACCTGCGCTACATCAACCAAAACAAACACTGCTAAAGTATTTAGAGGATTGGCAGCAAGCGTGACTTTCATTGAACAATAATGAGAGAAATTCATTTCGCTAACTAGTAGAAGGTGCTTGGAAGCCTTGTAAAGCGTAATCTCAGCACGATGTCCCCTTTGAGAACACGGTCACTCTGCTACTGGTCCTGCTTATGAACTAATATGTTCAACTAAAGACAGCGGCAGCAGTGTGGTGTAGTGCTTAGTGAGACAGCCCTTCAAGGACAGGTTTGGCTTTCTCAACCCAGGCCACATTAAAATGTTGACACCCATCATTTATAATCATACATAGCCCAACTTCGCTCTTAGCTTTAGGGACAGAAACTTCTCCTGCAGCTGCTTGACAGCCTCCAGCACAATCCAACATAGCACACTTTTTTCAGCCTCAAAAACCAGTGTAAATGTCCTTTTTGAAAGCAGGAAACTCACAGCACTGTCAAATACATCTTGGAATTGTCCACTGAAACATGGTTGCACACTGTTTTACGTTGCATTGATAATAATACATTGCCGTGTATACCTCCACAACGTTCTGCTGCCAAATTTGCTAATGCTGCGTTCACTTGAGCTCACCTATATACTCATAACTTGCCTTGCTAAATGGATACTGTCAGCACTGACAAAGTGAAACCCGTGTAAAGTCCAATACTGTAGAGCCACCTCTATGGAAAGCCAGAAGAGTGACTGAATCATAATATTGCTGTCATAAAATAAGTTGTTCAAAAACATATTACTGTTCATACATCCTTCAGTATAAACCACCTGAAGGAAAGCTTTTACCATCAGCATGGCTATTTGTTGTCATCTTCATGCACGCAGACATGTTTGCATGTAACACAATGAGTGTGCACCGCAGGCTTGTAAAAAGCGAATAGCCTCCCAGGGCACTTTGACATTTGGTAAAAGTCCAAGCAAGATAGCAGTTAATATCACAGATGATGTTAAATGGACCGGTTCTTTGACAGTTACTTCCTGACAGCCACTTGTTTCACATTCCAGTTCAACATAGATGATCAGTGGCCATGTGCATCCAGGCTTTCCTAAGCCGCTAAAGCTGTGCAAATATATGCAAACACATCACCACCAACACAGAAATGCATTCATACACTGATACATACACACAAGCAAAAGCCCTCACACATGCACGCTTCCATATAAATGCAAACACACAGGCACACATGCATGCACACACACACACACACACACACACACACACACACA
>OMKZ01016338.1:0-13320 GCA_900302535.1 Neoniphon sammara
AACCTTCAGGCTACCACCTACCAAAAACACTGATGTATTGTTGTGCCAAAGAAGAAAATCACTTTATTTTTCTTTAGATATATTTTATTAAAAAAGGAAACCCAACAAGAACTTTTTTACATAATGATCAAGGATTTTTATTATCTTAGTCTCTTTCATCAGTTTCATATCATTACAGAAAATGTTATAGTACAGCGTTGTTCAATGTCTCCTCATTGCTTAATAATTTCCTTAGGAGTGCTGGTCACATATATCTGTACAATATGGTTCTTATTTTTTCTGTACATTTTTTGTGAAGTTGGTTAAAAAGGCTGTCAGCACTTAAAGAAGCTGTTTCTTTTCTTTCTTTTTTTTTTTCAATAGTTGATCAAATAAAAGATTATTTTCCCAGGTTCAGCTCGCCCCTGGGGGGGTTGGGGGCGGAGTTTGCACCCGGTCACCGTGAATATAAGGAAGCTTCAGGGTCTGGGCAGACTAGGGTGTGCCCCCCCCTTCCCTCCCCTCCCAGCATCACCTTTTCCCTGCCCAGGCATTTGGCACTGCGCACATAAACAAGACTCACAAGATAAACAACAAGCAAAGCTCTTTGTGAAGCCATTATGATGCATACTAATGAGAGAAAAACAGAAGTGTCACCTTGATGGGCACTCCAAAGAGGAAGTGGCCTAGATGTGCCCCCTCTTCCTCTTTGCTGAGCACCGTGGGAAATCTGGAGTCTTCCTCAATGTTTTCTTCATTTTTCAAAAAACAGATTATTTTTTTCCACTAAAGATGAGAAAATAATAATTTTCTTTTTTTGTCCTGGCAGGCACCTACAGCTGTCTATTAAAATGCTACTGCTATAGATAAGGTCTAGCATTGAACACACAAAGCAATTGCAATGAAAGGAACAAAGTTGCCTTAATATAATAATGATAATAAGAAGAATAATGATAATAATAAGAAGAATAATCATAATAATATATTACAGAATAAATCTCTTTTTATAATTAGATTTTTTCATTAAAAGTTATATTTTCTTTGTTTGAAATACTATAATCTTTTTAAATTAATTTTTTTTTTCATATGTATCTAGGTTGTGATCAAGATGTTGACTATACCTCAACGTTATCCAAATCAATAAAAACTAGCTGTGCCGTTGCATATTACAGAATAGTCAATGATATGTGGACATGCACCGTGAACCACCCATTCCAACCCTCGCTATATGACGCCAACACTCGGTCCCCCTATGATGACATCATAGCCGGCCGATGACCATGACGTCAACCACCTCGCCCTTGTGCAGCTCCACGTATTGCTCTGTTTTTGGAGGTAGCATCAGGAGCCCGTTAGCACTGCGCATACTCATCAGCCTGCTGCTCACCTGGTTCCCTGCAGCCGGGAGGAAGGGGAGACAGAGGGGACAAAATACTTTGAGTTGGCACTTTGCAACCTCGGGGAAAATCAAATCATGAAAGTGAACAGTAAATTCAATAAAATATGCTTTCAACCACCGAGGCACAGAGGATGAAGTATTAAATTTGAACGACGTTGAGACGTGTCATGCAGCGATGACCTTAGTATTTGGCATTGTTTTGGGTACCTGTGCTCTGTGCCCACGGCAGAGGCTCCTGGTGATGCCATGTCAGAATGCAGCGGTGGTATTCAGGGCGAGGGTCCAATTTCACATCACAAGACAACTGGAGAAAACCACACAGGCATTGGATGAGTGAAATATTATGATGTACATTTGTGTCACCATGATTATTTGCCTCCTGAGGCAGCATCAAGTCAAGTGGATGACATGATCTCTTTTTGCAAACAGAATGCGCACTGACTCCGTCATCCGGCCTGGGTCACATAGTATTTGCATGTAATTATCAAAGTTCATGTTAATCTGCTTGGAGAACCATGACATTGTCATTTACCACATCAGGGAAATTCAGATCGTGTCAGGGTAAATAACCAGTCATGCTAAACTGACTTTCAAATACTTTTAATGTCTGTGCTCACTGTATTTTCATATGCTAAACCCCTCCAACCTGGCAACCCCAAAGGCTAAAACAAAGTATAACTCCAAGACACTGTGTAGAGCTCAAACATCTGCTAAAGCTGAATGACCAACTTCCATAGCGGCAGCCTTTAACAGTTATGGTCATTTACAGTTTGTCTGACTTTCTGACAAAATAGCACATGAATGCAACTGTGTTTAGCAGACTTAGAAGTCCCAGATGTTAGATGTTCCCACCAGCACATGAACGCAGCAGAACAGTTAACAGCTAAGAAACAAAAATTCTGTAATGGCAGAAATCCCAGATATGGATCACTACCAAAATCTAATGAACAAATCTTTGAGCAAAGGGCTATCAAATTTCAGCCAAAATCCATCTGTGTATCTCACAGTGTATCTTGCTACCAAACAGAAAAACGGACCTAGGTGAAAACATAGCCTCTTTCCAAGTTTGTTGGCAGAGGTAAAACATTTTTAGGAATACTATTTGACCTGAGTCTAATTGCCATCTGCTGAGGGAAATTATCTGGCTGCAAATGTGCTTTCAGTCCATCAGTCCCGCCACTAAGTGGCAGTAATGCATTGGAGTTGATTCTCTAACTGCTTTAAAACAGCAGATGAGGCAGCACAGCGTTCTGGATGGAGCCCATAATGGCACGGGACCAGACCTCTTACTTGATGATAGGTGGGGACGCAAGCTAGGTCTGCTGGGCGTGCATGATATTATAATGAGTTTTCCTGCTCCACTTGTACGCTCATAAATATTCATGACAGGGGAGCAGGCCTTCAGGTCAATGTGGGCCATGATTGGTTCTTGTGCCAAGTCAGTTGTCAGAGCAAAACATTCTGATCATAAATATGCATCAAGCGGATGGTGAAAATGATATTAATTCATGAGCTTACATACCATGGACTGCAGTGGTGCACTTTTGAACTTTTGTACAAACAGAACTACAAATGTTCCCAAGGTTCATATTTCCTCTTAACTAGCGCAGATCTGGTATCTTTGATCAAAGTGAGAGAGCAGTTTTCTGAAAGTGACCCAGGATGTTCGCTTGTGGGTTGAGAAAGGGTCTCTTTTGCAAATACAGACTGCTCTTTGTAGATTTTTTTTTTAACTCTGCTGAGACAATGACAAAACAGCATGGATCAAAGTCATGATATTACACACTGTTGGTTCTTCATGGTCAAGCTGCAAAGATGGAACTTATAATTTCATCAAAAAAGATAAGTCGAGCTCTAACTCCTTAACATTAAAGGAAAATTAAGCTTTGGTAGAGTGTTGTGTTGTATAGTTACCTGGATGTGATAAGAGTCCATACGGTGGTGAAATATTCTCATTAGTTGCTCTGTTCTCCCCTGGGCTGCTAAATCAGAATACTGGATTTGTATCTCTCCATTCACAACTATAGTGCAGCACAACCACTCCCAAAATGACACTTTTAGCACATGAACAAATGCATAAAACGCGGATTATGCCCTTATAAAAAACAAGTTCAGTTACCCATTTTTTTGTACACTTACAATGATTTGTGAAAGTAATATGAGGTTGTTTCTTGATGGCGCAAAGTTAGTATGCGGAAGTTACCTGCAGATGCTACCAGCCGGATCTACTTTCCAATTCAAATTGGATAATAACAAGAAAAGAGCCATTTCATTTCCTCCAAAAATGGGTACTGCGACTTGTTTTTTTCTATTGGCAAAACGCGCTTTGTTCATGTCTGTTTATATGCTAAAAGTGTTATTTTGGGAAAGGCTCTGTTGCACTATGGAAGTGAATGGAGAGATACAAATCCAGTATTCTGAATTAGCAGCCTAAGGGAGCACAGAGCAACAAATGAGGATAATTCACCACCACGTGGACTCAGATCACGTCCAGGTAACCCAACATTCTAGTCAAGTTAAATTTTGCTTTAACCACACTGGAGATCTTCTGTCTAGTTCTAACCTTAAACATAAAAGGAAAAAGTTTTTTGCGACCATCAGTATTCAACAATGTAATGACTTCTGACTTGAGCGTGTGTCTGTGAGTCTGAGTGTGCCTTGGCCAGAAAGTGACAATCCTCTGGCCGCTGAAGGTCATTTTGTAGGCTTACCCTCGCTTTGATGATGGTAGGCCTGGGGTCCAAAATCCCCTGCATCTTTCTCAAAGCAGGGATGACAAAGAGGTTACAGGTGACAACAGCGGACACGGGGTTTCCTAGGACAGACGGACGAACGGAGGCAGAGATAGAGAAACAGGAGAGAGTAATAGGTGAATAACAACTCTTCAAGAACCAACAGACTGATTCCTCTTTCTCTCAACCTCACACACTACCTGGGAGGGCAAAGATAAGTTTGCGAGCACCGTCCATGTCCAAGGTGGCGAATGTTGTTGGGAGACTGAAAGAGAAAAACAATTTTGTTGATTCTGATCAAAATCCTAATCAAAAATCATTCATTTATGCCATTTGGACAGCCAGTTTTGCATATGAGTTGTTTCCGCCCTATGCGATTCTACTGTATTTGCCTGTTTTATTAGCATCCGACCCTGCATTTAACTCACATCCGTCATTTTTGGCTGATTATCTTATTGAATTTTACTTATTCTTGTTCTATCATCTGTAAAACATTTGGTAGCAAAGTAGTAACAGATGAATAGAGTTTAGTCAAGCTCATTGTCTTACCCTGGTTTCATGAAAACACGACCAAAGTGGATCTGAGCATGAAGGTCAATATCCAGCACCTGTTTTAGGTAGTCCTAAAAAAAAAAAAGATATTGCAGAGAAAAGGAAAAAGGATTATGGGAGTCAACAGAGAATCCTACAACAGAACATGCAGCGCTTTCCTGTGACTGTCTACAAACTCTGACAAGCTCTCATCTGGTAACTAGGTTAAGTTGAAACAAACCATAAATATTGTTTGCAAATGCTTATTGATTTAGGTCTGGAAACTGTTGTGCCTTCTTGATCTTTTAGACTATTTCACCATGTTAAACCAATTTTTTAATCCCCTCTTTCTGCCACTAGGTGTCAGCGAAGTCCAACGCCACGATGGGTGTGTGCACGTTTCGTTATGCCGTCATACCTTCTCTCCCATGGACACTCCTCCTGAGGTGATGATGACATCAGCACGGCTGATCCCTTCATTCAGAGCATTGAGAAGGTCATCAGGGCTGTGGGGCGCGCGCGCACACACACACACACACACACACACACACACACATACAGACACATGTTAATCACCACCTTACTGATAGGGTAGAAATGGAGACAATGGGGAAAAAGAAAAACAGAAAGCTAGTTTGGCAGAGGAGGAGTAGTAAAATGATAAAAACCAGATGGACCAGAAGGAAGGAAATATAGCTGAAGAAATATCTGTTAGAGAATACATGTGAGGGCGTACTTGTCTCCCACGATGCCGAGGTTGATGGTAGGGTAGCCGTGCTCCTGTATGGTGGCCAGCAGGGTGGAGCGATTGCTGTCCCGGATCTTCCCAGGATGGAGGTCGTCTTCTGGGTTCAGCAGCTGTCATCACACAGGGGGAGACATGAAGTATCTGACACAGTCGAATAGATCACATACTCTAATACATTACATACACACAGGATCTAGGTGAGTGCCAGTCAATGCCCCACCTGGGTTAAACTGTATGTGCAAAATATTCTTGGCATTTGTTTGAGCGGCATTCAACCAAATGACCAGGGATTAAGTCCCTTGTTGGAAAACATCCTTAGTTTAATATCACATTACTAATAGTAATTCATATTTAACCTGTCCAGGGCTTCAAATGGGTGGGATTTTCCAAATAGGACAATACAATGAGTACCAGAGAAATTAAAAATGTTTTACTATACTTTGCTGTGACTGAGAACATTTCAGACATTAATTTGATGTTTCCAAATGATGCCCACCCATTTGATGTTCAAAGCACATCCAAGCAAAACTAAAAGGACTATTTACAAAGTCAATTATTTACCGGTGTGGTCAGTTAACTGCCAATCTATAACTGCGCCATGGACATCAACCCCAAGCTTCAGCCTCAGTGCAGCAGAGCTATAATGTATATTGGCCATGTTATGGAATTTTTACAGCATCATGAATGCGTTTTATTACTTCATATCTGCATCCTGTCCTCCCTGATCATAATAAAACCACAGATACTGATTTTGTTTTGCTGTGATGGAGAAAAAAACTGGGGAAAGGGCTGCTGCTAGCCCCTGCACTTGTAAAAAGCAGTAAACAAAATATTACAAAAATCTTCTTTGTGTATTATTAACATGGAGGACTTTATGATATTCCTGAACCAAACATTGAAGTTCAAGGTCACTGTCACCAGGATATAGCATAGTCTTTTCCATAATTACCTGGCTAACTTTCTGATCCTACTTTGTGGAATAACACCTTTCTCTTGGAATTCCAAAATATGGATTTCAGGCCAAAACTGCAGCCTGAATTTTGACTTAGTTTTCAACATGAATTTTGAAAACTACAACTTTTGGGCTGTGTTTTGCTATGGGAGTGCAGCAGAATGCACAGAACATATTAGCCAGTTAGCTAGTGAGCTCATTATTATTTCCTAAAGCAAAGTTAACTGTGGCTGCAGAGAGGAATGTCACAGCTGGAAACTTAACAGATGACAACATTTGTAGCCACATTTTATCACACTTAAGCCATTTTTATATGAACCACATTGTCCTTTATGTTAGACAATCACTTTTTTTTTTGTCACAAATGAGCACTAAGCAAGAGACCGGCATGGATTTAACCCTTTCTTCTCATTTTTTTTTTCTTCTTGCTAGGCCAACTTAGTTAGCTAGCTTATGGTGCTAGCAAAAAAATGATTTTATTTCCTCTCTTGCCTTGATCACCCACACCCTCCTTTGATTTGCCTGGATCCTGACATGATGCCATTGGTCTAGTCTAGAGGTCAATGTCTAGAGGTCAGTAGAAATCAATATTAATAACCTGGCTACTCTGTTTTTCTACATGTCATTTCTAAAAATGGTTCATAATCCAGGCTGTTATGGAATAGATAGGCATGCTTAAATGTGTATATGTCTGTTAAACATACCACTGTCACCTTCCTTTAAAGTCTTAACCTGTAAATGCTGATGCACTGTTACCCTACCATTGGCTTTGATATGTCAGTGGTTTTCAATGCTGGCCCTCTGAATCCAGAGCTCCGCTGGTTTTCAATTCTACCAGCTTGGTAATTGCAGTTAATGACATTCATCTGGCAGTCCAGGTGTAAATCAGTCCCTGATTGGATGGCTAGAATGAAAACCAGCAAGTAAGCTGTTCAAGCACACTCTGGCTACACTCAAGTTATATTGCATTTTCTGTAACTACAAAAGACCCAGTGGGAAAAACTGTTCACATCAACCTCCTACTGGTAATTACAAGTGGGATATGTGGGATTTTTTTAAGGGCTGCGTTATCTCCCACCTGGCATCACAAATTGTGGAAGTGTGTCAACACAAGAGGTAAACATAGCAATAAATCCACCAGTGTTGGCAGTCCGTGGTATTCAAAAAACAGATCAAAATGATCAGTTATATCCACACTAATACAATGAACTGTGCTCATGAAAAGCGAGAAATATCTGATATAGTCTATTTTAAATTCATGAAAGAGGGAAAAATATAGCATACTCAAAGAAGCAGTTCCATTAATGTTTTGACCATTAATAAATACAAATTCCTTTGGATGTGGGTATTTGGGTTCAGATGAGTCAAACACGTAAAGAACACTGTCATCCTTTTTCTTCTTCCTCCAAAATCGCCTGAACATAGCACCGGCAAAGTAAAGGAAGTAAAGGAAGAGTGAACAATGCTAAAAAAAAGAGTTTCTAATCAATATATGTAACTGTATTACTGGAATAAATGTTGGATCACAACTATTTCAAGATGTGTAATTACCGTGTGCATATTATTGTGCTGAAAAACACACTTTAAATGCTTTTTTAACTGTTGGAGCTCACTTTGACCCTTGAATATGTATTGACAGTGTATTACACTGTTGTAACTTTTGCCAGTGGAACTGCACCTTTTTAACAAATACAGTTAAAATACTGTGCTGTAAAAATCCTGTCTGTAAGCTTACCCCTTTCATGTTTTCCCTTCTTCATGATTACTACTTTTAATAACATCCCAGCCTGCAGTGGGTCAAATTAAGATTATTTAGCTATCAGACCCATCAACCAAAACTTTCAGCAATGAATGAAGGGAAACAGGATTCTCTGAATGCTCTTCAAACACAATATGAGAAAAGAGAAAGTGATAAAACACAGCACTGGAGGTCAGATACAAACTTTTCCCTCCATTGAAAACGCAGCCTTTTGGAATGAAACCCTTCGATCATATTTTTGACCTCTCACCTCGTTGCCTGTGGACATGACGGCCACCACAGGGAACTTCTGGACCTCCACCTCGGTGACACCCACGGTGGCCAGGAGACCGATTTCAGACGGACCCATGTGGGTGCCCTTGGCCAGCACACACTCGCCACGCTTGATGTCATGACCAATAGGCCTAAGGTAGGACAGGAAACACACAGGGTTAACAGGAGGAAGGCTTTGAAAATGCTTTATTCAATTCCTTAGACACTTCAAATTGCATATAAACATCCCAAATAGAACATTATCTAATGCAGCATCAAAAACTTCAATTTTGAAGGAAACAAACGTGGTCCCACACTATATCTTTGTCCCAAGAACCTTTACTAGAGAAAAGTAATAGCCAGAGACCTACACTGTATTCAAATGTTGCATAAGCCAAGTATTTTGTCAGAGAAATTTAATATGCATGTACTAATTATACTCTTTATTTTTTTCATTCATAAATAAAAAGGTGAGTAAAAAACATCTCTAAGCTGATCATCATAAGGCAAACAACCACCAATATATATCATATGGGTTCATCCATCACTAAATCCCCACTCATAACTAAGACAATTTTTTTTGTACTTAGTGATTAAAGAGATTCTGTTCCTGACGTCTTCACCAGAAGGAAAAAAAAAAAGACAAGACACAAACACACTAACCTGATGTCTTGGCCTGGGCGAGCCTGTACTAGGATTCGTACCTCCAGCTCCTCTGTGCCCTGAGAAAACAAACCATCTGTCAGGTCACTGATGCATGAAACACAGTGTAGACTCATGACTGAAAATCTTTGCACACACAAGAGCAGAAATATGCATACGCAGTCTTTGTGTCAGATTTATAAAGCTATGCATACATATTGTTCTGTTTTACACAACTCAGCCATCGTGAAATTATCCACACACACACACGAGCTTCATGCCCAGTCCCACAATTAGCCATAAATGGAGGCTGACACGCCCCTAATCAGCCTGCTTTGCATATAAATAGCTCTTTCTGCTCATTCGGTCTTTAATGAAAACTACAGCGAAGGAGTAGTGCAATTTCACCGAATGTGAGATTGGAACGATGGTTAGTGAGGTTGAGCGTTTTCGTTTGGAGGCCTTAGCGCTGGCATCGGCAGTGAGATAACATATGCAGAATGGCAAAGAGCGACTGAAGTCATTAATTCAAACAGCTCTGAGCTCCAGACCCTGGAAGAGGCAAGAAAGAAATGGTGCGAGGACAAGTGTGAGGCCAAGAGGCGGCAGCGAGCATCAGTGAGCACAGGGCGAGAGCTACAGATGGAGGGGACCTGAGGAGAGCGGGCCGCTCGTCTGCCAACACAAACTCTAAATACTCCTTCTCTGCTTATTCTGGCAGTGGCAAGATCCCCCAACAGTGCCAAAGCCGCTATTGTGTCATTATACACAGCCATTACGTACACCTAAACCTATGTATAGAACTCCTGTCTATTTATTGATTACAAATGTGCGTCTGGCTCCAGGTCCAAATTCACTGTGATTTCACTCTCAGTTAAATATGAAGCTACAATCCCTTTATCTGTGGTAGGGCATTCGTTTGTATGTATGTAAAAACTTTCTAAGGTAAATGTGGGTCAAACTTGTGGAATTTTAGACATTATTCCTGCCCTCTTGTTGTCCACAACTCTGACTCTGATATTGTCCTTCCTGTATGATGGGTGAAAGGTCAGAGGTCAGAGGTGAGACTCACGTCCTCAGACTCTCGGAGCAGCTCGGTGTCTTCCACCTGGACCACGGCGTCGGCTCCGCAGGGGATGGGGGCGCCCGTCGTCACCCTCATCACCTGGCCTGGCATCACCGTGTGGGTGGGCTGCACAGAGGCGCAGATACAGAAAGGACATGCTAAACACAAACATGTCCGAAACACAAAATCATGAAGGAGGAAAAAACATGGCTATTAACAACACCTATATCAGGGTGGCATACAGGCAAGGAAATAATGCTTTTTGGCTGAGTTCATCAAAAAAAAAAATCTCCCACTAAACTAAACTGGCTAGAGTGTTCACTGATTATTTACTGACTGCACTCAGTTTCCCATAATGCATTAGTCTATTTAAAGAGGAGCATAACACAAGCACCTCACAATTTGAATACAGCTTTGTGCCAAAACACAGATCACACATATGTCACAACTTGGAGACAACAGTGCACGCCTTTGATTTTTGCTTTTTCTACAGCGCTGCCAAAAACTCCAAAATGCTGAAAATTCCCGCATCATTCACAGCCCGTTTTGGTGCTTTCTTTTTTGATCCTCGATTGCTTTTAGGAAGCTACCAGATGAAGTTGAAGTTTGATCTTTGTTTTAGTCTTTGTTTGTCTCGTATGTGCATTTGACATCTGAGTGAAATACTGACACTGTACTTGGAAAACTACAAACACAACAAATGATTAAAAACAGCTCGGAAATCAAATGACTTTATTTCTTAGGCCTAGTGGGGATTATAAATGCATGCCAAGGGTGTGTGTGTGTGTGTGTGTGTGTGTTGCTGTTGTTTTTCTTCAAGCAGAGACATCCAGCCAGTCAATATATCTCAGTAGGTTACTCTTGTCTCAAAGGCCTAATCTGTTTTACAGTTTGGCAGCGCTCTGACTTGCTCGCCATGCTTTGGGTGAAGGGCTTTTCATCACTTGCAAAGAAAACACATTGGTGTGCAATTACAGCTGGTCTGGGCGTGAGATGAAGGACAAACTTGAAGTAGTTTATTTTCATATACAGGGTATGTGGGTGTTTGTGTGAGAGTGACGCTGTTCATGTGTGTGTATGAGTGTCTCTGTATGCAAGTGTGAGTAAGAGAGAGAGACAGACTGTGTGTGTGTGTGTGTGTGTGTGTGTGTGTGTGTGTGTAATAGTGTGTCTATGTGGGGGCGAACCTGCTCTCCAGCTTGGGACTCTCCAATGATGAAGCGGTCACCTGGGCCATCAGCCGCTGAAATGAAAGAAAGATTTAATAGCATTACACATGTGCAACTGAATCTGCGTGTGTGTGTGTGTGTGTGTGTGTGTAGGAGTGTGTCATTTAGCTGAGTCACTTGTTTCAGTGGGAAGTGGGCTCTGGCTACAGAATGAACAAACAGGCAGAGAAAGGGGGAGAGTGAGACAGAGAGAGATAGAAGTGGAGAATGAAAGAAAAGGAGTTGTTTTTATTTTTGTTCTTTAATGAAACATCTCAAAACTGGAGAACGTAGCTAAAATCACCTTAAAAACTCATAGAACCCGTTGACATTGCAAAAGCGCATAGAGGACAGTTTCTGATAACCCAAAGAAAGAACATCCACCTCCTGGTCGTGGATCCAGCTGGTGTCAGGAAGCAGTTTGACACAAACATCCCATGTACTGTCCATCATTGTAGGATCTTTGAACTCTTAGAGGGTAGCAGAATCTACCTAAACCCAGCAATACTCTCCTTACAAGTCTGCAACCCGGCTCACCCTGATGAGACCCGACGGAAGATTTTAGGTCTTCTTTTTCTAATGAAGACTTGGGCTTGAATTGTGTCTGGTGCATTTTTGGCTAATTATATTTTAGGTTTGGGCTGTGTATTTTATTTTTGACATTATGCATGTGTACATTCACATTGGGGCTGCAGGCTGTTCTTGTCTAAGATACTTTTCCTTGATTTCTTTTCGTGTAGGTGAGTGCATGATCTCAGGTTCAGGTTGAGTCTGGACAAAAAAATGAACAACTGTCGGGTTAGAGTCGACCTCAGCCAGGAATTTCAAGACATAGCCTATAGGTTCCAGCACGTATTCCAGGCCTGCGCACATTTCTAGAGTTCCTCACCCAGCATCTCCTGCCACCGGTACTTGCTAGTGTCATTCAAAACCCTGAGGCTCTTGACATTAACACATGCTGCTTACAGGACGTCCTGCCTGACCAAACTCTCAGAGAACACAAAATCATTAGCATCCCTTCCTCCTGTCTTCCCTCGGTTTCAGCTGATATCATCAGTAGAGGGAACAAAGTTACCTCTCCCGTACAGCCACGCACTGCAACAGGGACCAAGGTATCAAACTGCTGGCTTTCAGTACCTTGTCCCGGTACGCTATGAGAGCTGAGAGAGCAACCACTTCCACTTTGTAAGCCTCATCTCTTGGTACCTGAACTATACCATCCCAGTTCCCAGAAAGCCATCTCTCTGAAGTGAGGCTCTCTGCAGAGCCTCACTTTTTCCTCAGGTTACCCCGGCAAAAGAAGCCCTCATGTAGGTCTTAGGGCAATTCTTTGCTGCCCCAATGCCCCAAAGAGACAGACAGAAAGAAGACAGTGCAATAAATCTTAAAGTACTACTCAATCCTATTGAAGGCTTGGCAGATTAAGACTGTGATATACAGCTGACAAAATGTTTTTACTGTAAAACGCTTTTTTTTTTTTACTTAAATGAAAACAGGGTCCCTGCATGTAAAGTTACAGTATCTAACGCATATTTGAGGTTGAAAGGTGTCGCGTCCCTGCCCAAGAATCTTGACTTTGTATCTTCACAAGGTCGCACACTCTGATTGGCTGATTACAGGGTGATATCTATGTCTGGGAATTCAATGGTACACACATCAATGCAGAACTATTAAAAACGCTTCAATGTAAGAATCGCCATGTTCTTCACATTTGTGCTTTCTATTGCGTCTGCTAAATGACATAATATAATGCAATGTAATATAAAGACCTGTTTTCCATTGTTAAAGGCATTGATGATTATGTACTGTTATAGCGTACATGCTTCCAAGCCAAATAATTTAACATTTCAATATGGTATGAATGTGTAAACTGTTATTTGTTGGCCCTGGCCTGATAAAGTCATGCCAATAAAATTACTGAGCTCAAAGGAGAGCAAGATAGACTGAGAGATGGAGAGAGAGAGCGAGAGACTAACATATTGTGTGTGCACCATTTGCTGTGATCTGCGGTACTTACCTCTCACAGCGTAACCATCCTTGACAGAGGCAGGG
>OMKZ01016339.1:9356-26486 GCA_900302535.1 Neoniphon sammara
TGATTGATTGCACATTATAAAAATTCTTATGTCTTTTCACTCTTAACATTTACATGTCCCCGTCCAGGCTCAGGTCTGGAGCTGTTCTGTAAGGTGCAGACTGAGTGCCAAACAGCAGACTCCACAGTGGTCACATGGCTGGTGAACGACCAATCAGTGGAGTCCTCTTACCTTGATGGGCGGGCTCTGCAGGGTGGAAGGAGGTAATTACTGAATATTCTGCCTTTTCTGATTAATTTCTTTAAAATTAGAAACTTTAAGTCATAAAAACGACCTGAAGTGTCTCGACTGACAGAAGCAAACTTTATTATTTTAAAGCTGAGGCAACTTTGCATGTTGGCATCCCCAAGTTTTTTGTTTTTTTTTTTCTGAAAGTTTGAAGGACTTCATTTTTTAGGATTCATAATTTGATTTCAGTAAACTTCACCTCAAAGCACTCATCTGCTGCTTTTTAGTAGGCACACAGGCACAGTAGGCACAGTAATCACCACAAAAGATCTTGCCGCAGTTTTAAGCTGAATCACATGCTAATTAATACCTTACTGCTTTTCTGTACGTATGAGTAGCCTGGAAATAAAAACGAAAGGTTTTGCATTAATCTCAGATGTGACCAAACCAGTGACCCCATGTTAACAGATGGCCATGTCTCTCTCTCTCTCTCTGTTGCCAGGGTAACCAGAGTGCTGGGAGGGTGCCAGGTGGAGTTGCGGCTGGTTGTCATAGCGATAAGAGAAGAGGACACAAAGACGGAGCTGAAGTGTGTCGCTCAGAACCGAGGAGGGAGACAGGAGGCTGTCGCACAGCTACGACTAGAGGGTGAGCAGTGTCTCTCTCTCTGTGTGTGTGTGTGTGTGTGTGTGTGAATGAGAGAGTGTTAGACAGGCACTTCAGCAGATCAATAATCAAGGATCTAATGGAGGATAAATCCACCTAAACACCTTTATAGGTTGACATAAATCTTTCAGGTAAATTCATAGCCCACATCAGACAATCTATTATCAAACTGATGGATACGTGAAAATAGACTTTTAAAGGTGCTGCATGTAGCATTTTTAAAGGAATAGAGGGAATGGTTTCTTATTTAGTATGATTCTTGAGTTCTACATCCTCCAACAAGCTGTGAGAGTGTCTAAAAGTCAGTCAGTGTAATAAAATGGAGTTTGAATCCATCCCAGCAGGGCTGGGTGGGCTTTAGTTCCCTTGCAGGGTAACGATATAGTCTGGACCCTGGTAAGACCAACCAACTGTCCAGCAAAGAGAAAATATCTGCTTGTTGGAACTGAAAGAGCTACAGCTCTTACTAGCACCGAAACATGTTAGCTAATGTTTTACTAGCTAACATGTTAGCTAGGAAAACATTAGCTAACATGGAAAACATTAGCTAACATTAGCCTCCAAAGCTAGGCTTGTAGTAATGGAGTTTTAGCTAAAGAGGCACAGCTCCATCTATCAGACTGAAGCACTTTGCTAGCCCTCGCCTCTTCTGATAGAGCATTAGCTTGGTAAAATAATCCTGGGGAAAAGGGTAGACTTCTATCCGTGTCTCAAAGTGAAGTGTAATGAACAGAATTGTTTTTCTTTCCTCAGACACCTCGTTCACATGGCTGGTGGTGGGTTTGGTGGCTCTGGCCTGCGTCCTGACTGTGCTCTCTGTCTTCCTCTACGTTCTCCTCAAACCCAAACGTAAAGCAGACTACATCCTGGCTCGGCAGAACAGCACCTTCTAACCTCACCCGTTCACACACTCCCGCTGGAAGACAAACACTCTTTATAATAATGTTTACTGAAGCATCAAATGAGCGTTTGCAGACGTTTCTGGAGATCTTGGCGTTGAGGAGCAGCTTCACCGAGTAGCAGCAGTGAGCTGCAGTACGACCTCACCACCGTGTTTATGGCAGTTCAATGGATAAACAGTGTTTCAGTCTGCATTAGAAACCCTTTCAAATCATTTTGAGATGTTATTATAGGATAAGAAATAACGTGATTCTACTATACAAACTTTTCTTTCATTTTTGCTTTTTTAAATGTGAAATAGTTTTGTGCCACATGGCCTCCTCTGATTATTTTTCAAATGAAACGAGTTGAAAAGAGGCAGTTATTATGTGTACAGCTCTGATTGGGCGTCACGAGCAGGGATCACTTTGTTTTCACGAGCCAAAAACCATAACAACCTCAACCTGGAGCATTACATGAAGAAGTTTTATTACTGTGGGTTTTTATTTGGTCAGATGGCAGCTATGGACGTCAGGTATACATATGTAGCCATTGAGAAGTCTTCCTGTAAGCATTTCTCCTGCATCTGTGCTGCAGAAAATTCTTTATGTTACACAGAAGATTGAACATCGTTTGACACCAGTTTGGTGCTGCAGCATACAGAGAAAATGTATCTAAATCTACCAGTTTACACTCCACTGCTTTTAACCACCAACAGCTGTAAGGAGAGTAAATTCTCCAGATTATCTGTCTTGGGGAAAGAGTGAACGTGCACTTGAAGCTCAGCAAAGATGCAGCAAAAACTCAGTGAAGGCTTCCACAATAGCTACAAATGCATACAAGACACACTTTTCATGGGTTTATATTTTTTTGCCATCGCAGAATCAATTGAGCACTCCGTGACACAACCAGAGGATGTATGGTTTTGTTTTTATTTTTTTGTAAATGCAATAAATTTTCTCAGGGGTATAAAAACCAAATCTTGTCAAAACAGCGTTTCAGTTCTTTTACAAACTTTGTAGATGTGTTTAGCTGCACATTAAAGATGGGATGGAGCGGTTCATCATTTGTTGGTCATTTTATATGATGAACCGCTCTCTAAAAAAAAAAAAGACATTTAAATTAAAGAAAACTGCGAGGAATTAATTTCAGACGTAATTTATAACAGCCCAACAGTAACTCAGGCTCTTTGTCATCTGGAATCTAATGAGCCCTTTACGGGACGTTCATTCATTATTAATGAGCTGCTGGCTGTTGATTGGCTGGTAGTATTGATGGCCCTGATTTAATACCTTAGGCCCAGTCATGACAAAACAACGATTCTGATTGGCTTGTTTTCCTAAAGACATCATTTCCCACAGAGAAGCTCGTCAAACAACGAGGAGCAGCTCCATCTGTATAATCATTTAAATAACATCCAGACTGCAGCAGCCAGGATAAACAAGGAAAAGCTTGCTTTCAACACTTAAAATCTGCATTTTCTAAAAAAAATTTTAAAAAATTAAAAAAATGGTGGCAATAATCCATTTTTGTAGGTCAGAATACACAGATGACACATTATAAACCATTTGGGGAACATTATAGGGATATAATAGTATTTTTTCTAAAGCTGCTCAGCTCTTTTGAAATTTTAGTCTTTTGTTGCATTCCAGTTTGGCCACCAGAGGGCGCCACATGTCAGCATGTTAAACTGAGTCTAATGACATGACAGATAAACAGGAGTTCAGGGTTGCTCCAGTGACCAAACTGGCATTAATTAAGTTGGAAGTCCAGGGTGGGCCAGAAATCACAGATTATTACCATTAATGGCAGATGAATTAATGCCCGTAAAAATGTATTCATGGAGTGTGAGGGGGTGAGTCATGTGAAAAGCAGATCCATGCTGCTCTCCTCCCAGTTATTGCTCAACAGATTAGGACACGCTGGCTTTCAAAAGATTCCTCCAAAGGAAATTGCAACATGTGCTGCTGACTCCACAGAAGAGGAAGTCAGCACTGAGAAGTGTATTTAGGACTTATGAAAAATAAAATTAAAGAAAAAAAGGAAATGTTTCTACAATGTTTTTGGTGACCAGAGGAGGCTGCTGCCTGTCCCGTGAGCCTATACGACAACTTCAGACTGGTGAGTTTCCACTGCTTTGAATCACAGAAACTAAGAGCTGGGATCAAATAACTCTCTCTCTCTCTCTCTCTCTCTCTCTCTCTCTCTCTCTCAGTCAGAGTGACTGACATTAGGGTCCGTTAGTCTGTTGCTGTGTGGCAACGCCTCCTTCTGCTGATCCACTTATTCGTTTTCTTTGATATCTGGGACCAAACAAACAGACTCTTTTTACTTTAAACACCATCACATAAAATGCCTCCTTTAGTCATTCTTTAATCCCTTAATACCTTTTTAGATCCTCACAAAAAGTAACTTGATTCCTATCATTTAAGACACTATTCTAATATCCTCATTAAAAAAAATAGTGATTTATGAGTGAGCAAAAACACTCTTTCCTATATGCTGTAAACTGATCTACTATGGTAAAGACTACGATGAAATACTGTAATCATCATTATTTTCTTATTCATTATCATCTCTTTCATCTTCTGCTACATCCTTCTCATTATTATTATCATCATTTGAATTTATATTTCTTCTCCCTTTACTAAATCAGGGCAGTTCCAATTGTTTGTCCCATAGGCAGTTCTTATATGATGTCAGTGTTTACACCTGGCCATCATGACTAACATAGAGGTTACAGATCAACAAAATACAACACACCAAGTCTGAACACAGTCAGTCCCATTAATAGACAGGCAGATGTACTTTATTAATCTCTTCAACTCTGACAGTCCCATCGGTGGGTTCGTTATCACCTCTTGGCTGAGCTTTGTTCAAACCCACAGAACTTTACTGTAAAATCTAGTGCAGATCCCAAGGTTTCTAAAGATCCCAAATCTGTCCTGCTGAATTCCAGGGAAATGTGTATAAAATGATGCACAAGACATGTAGATCTTTTCTATTTGATGTAATGCTGCAGCCATAAAACAATGGCATCTTGGCTTTGAATATTTCACTCAATATAAGTGTGATGGAGCTTCAATGAAGCTGCAACCAGCAGATACACAATATGGATGGACACTGTCCTACTTTATGGAAATTAATATATTTTATCTGACGTTGAAGTTACTTGGGGGAAATTAAAGGGAAAACCAGAATCTAAGCAGTTTATCCCCATGGGGGAAATGTGGGTCTCACCCAGCAGAATTACACAAAAGACAGGAGATAAAAGTCACTCTTCTTGTCCTGTCCTGTTCTTGCCTTCAATATTCTGTGCATGCCCAAAAACATATCTCTAGAGGGTTTCCAAAACCCTCTGAAGTCCAGAATTTTCAAGTGGCTGCCACTCATATCAGCCAGTCGGTTCCTCCCTGACAAATCTGCACAAACAGTCTGGGCAAACCTGCAATGACTTTTATTTTCCTTGCACATTTTATTTTTTCATTGAATTGTTCTCTAATGTTCTTTATAAATGGGTTCTTCATTTAAAGACAATAATTCATCCCACAGTTTCCCTTCCCTACCATTGAAAAGGTGAGGTGGGTCGCTCTGTTTTAAAGAGCTGCTGACACTAAAAAAAAAACTTCATCAGTTTGGTTTCACTGCAGTCGAATCTAATCAAGTTTTCATGGCTGTTGTGTTGAGAAGCACGTTTGCCCTAACCCTGGTTCTAACAGTTTCACAGTTGAAGTTTCCATGAGCTAAGGTGTGAAATCGTGGTTGAAATGTTTTCTGTAGAGCAACAGAGTGTGCTTCCTGTTGGTGAGTGGGCAGGTGTGCTTACTGAGCAGCATGCGGGTCCTTGTTCTTGGTACAGTTCACGTTTTCCACCATGCATCCTGAGTGTAAAGGTGACATAAACTGGTGGATGAAGGCAGTCCCGCCTCTCTGAAAACTCACTCATAGCTAATTGTGTGTGTGTGTGTGTGTGTGTGTGAGAGACAGCCGGGATTTCCTCTGTCCAGTGGGGCCGTCCAGGTGAGGTGTCACATCTCCAGAAAATTGAAGGGAATACACCGAGCTTTAGAAAAGTAGGTCATCTTAACAGACACCAAAGTCATACACGTGTCCCCGGTAGATCATTCGCTTTAGTGCTGTGATAGCTATGGTAGTAAGTAGCATAGAGGTGGAAGTAACTAATTACTTCGACTCATGTAACTGTAATTGAGTAGCTTTTTTGTGTCTTTTACATTATCCAATTTCATTTTCATTATCCAATATTTCATTACATTATTATAAAATTATTATTATTATTATTATTATTATTATTCATTATTTGTGGAATATTGTGCAAACGAGTAACCAGGTTTCCATAATCAGGTTATGATTTTAAGAGAGATATGGTTGACACAAGTAGAGAAACCTGATCACTAGGCTATGCATTTCTGAACGGCTTTTTCACATGTGAGCAAAATAGAGGAAGGAAAATTGCAGGAAACTCGACCTCGCGCATGTAACCTGCAGTTTTTGAGTAATCGGACTAATGCAACACATGTAAACATGTTATCCAATTTCCTGTCTTAACCTGGTTTCTCACGGTAACCTGCATGTAAACATCAGTGATGGTTAGCTGAGCAGTTATGATGGTGATTCAAATTCACATTCAGAAAACTTTATTGATCCCCGCAGGGAAATTGCTTTGTTGCAGTACTTGTTGCTCAACATACATTAAGAGAGAGGTATAGCATACTTAACAAAGGTAAAACTAAGGTAAAAAAAAAAAATAAATACTATAAAAATAACATAGCAATAATAGTAACAGAAGTAGTAAAGTGTGCAATGCAACTGTAAATGTGCCAAGGGTAATACAAGTGTGCAAATGGTAGACAAAAATAATAAATTGTAAGAGGAATGATAATAAATGTGCAGTCTAATCAATACAAAAATAATGCTTATAGTGGTAATGATTATCTGGATAGAGAAAAATGTGCAAAGTGTAATGAATGAGGTAGAAACTGGCAGAAACCAGTAACTGCAACTGGCTGCACGCACGGTGGCGCATGCGCACTTATGAAGCTAACATTATTATTATATACAATAATATTAAGTTAGCTAACAATATTATCAAAACACAAAATCAAACAGATGGACAGCGAAATGAGCCATGTCTGTTCACTTCTGCTGAGATGTTTCAATACAGCAAAAAGAAAAACAGCAGCTAAAGTAAGAAATAAGAACAAAATATGCTGCAACCTTTAAAAGCTTGTCAGTGAGTTTAAGGCACAGCAGTACAAATAAACTCTTCCTTTTCCTGCACTTCCTTTGCTTTAAGGGTTTTAACAGGACATTGTTTGGCCTTCCGTGCTGTTGAATCATTGGCTGAGCGGCATGGCCAACCCTGTGCAGGGGTCAGAGATCAGGCTTCCTCCCCTGTGTAGACTGTGTAAACTCTCTCATCCTTCCTCAGTGTGTCTCTGAGCTGTGGCTGTGCTGCCGTCTGCTGCTTTCCCTCAGGTGGGCCCCTTCACTTTGCTTTCACTGATTTTACAGCTGTGTGTGAGGAAATGATAATCTGTGCGCTAATCTGATCAGTGCCTGGCCTGGCTGACGTGCGATCTTCGAGGAATGCATCGTTCATTATTGTTTGCCGTGTTCATTTGTTTTAGAAAAGTGTGTCGTAATGCTCATCACAAACAGACATGCTTCCTGTTTCAGTGTATTATTTACCTTGGAGGTTTTGATTTCATGGTTTGGATGCCTGCCATGTGTAATCAGGTGTGAATTATTTTGAAGGCATGTAGGTTGTAACGGTATTGATGCTCTTTGCCCTGACAAATCACAGGACATAACATGTCTGGGCTGCTCAAATCAGACAAAAAAAAATCAGGGAGGAGGAGGTGAAAAAATGACAATCCCTGGTGAAGCTGCTGTTCAAGTGGAGCTCATAAAACATTACAAGGGAATATAAGTGTATTTTAACAATAATAATTAAAATCAGAGCATTTTAATGCAGTAAAGACACGCCGCAAAAAAGTTGAGAAGCTGAATATTTTATCAGGAAATTGTATAGCTAAGATATAAAGATATACAATGGAATGTAATTCCATGAGGTTAATCTGGTGATTAAGAAAAGTACATCTATGGCTGTGATGTAATCCGTTTGTAATGCATTGCACTGCACTATTACATTTTTCTTTTTCTTCTTCCAACATGGCAGCACTCACTTCATTTTACAATTTCTTACCAGTGATCAGTCACGCTGTGTCCTCTGGGCAGCATGTCGGTTTTTCCCTCTCAGTTCAGACTCTTGTTGCATTTTGACTGTGCAAAAACCAGCAGAGTTTGTTTTCAGGTTGTCTCTCTGTAAAAATAGAATTTATTTAGCTATAACTATGAAACTAATGGAGATGGAAGCCTGATTCTGAGTCCTAAGAGTGTTTGCAGGGTTGAGAAATCAATTAAATCTGAAGTGACAGGAATGATGTGTTTGGACGATTGTTCAGGTTGGTTGGTTTCAGGGGAATCTTTAAAGTTTTTGAATGATGATGCAGAACTCCATCCGTCTGTCCTTCACACTCTGTAGATATTGAAGTGTGAGCTGGTCATACCTAACCACATCTGACATCAAACTGAAACTCCTGCACATTTTTTTTTCTGTATGCAGATGACTTTGCTACCTGGGGGGTTTGCTGGTGATCAAAACCTAAACTGAATCCAAGTTAGTTAGACTTTTTTCAGCGTTTGGTTTGCCTCCACTGCAAGAAATGTCCATCTCAACAAGTCATTTAGTCTAATCTTCAGCGTTCAAATGAGGTCAAAATCTGCAAGTGGGATGATCAGAGCATTTGACCCTGACTAGCCCTAAGTTCTTTCTCACCAGAACAGTTTCCAGTCTGTTTCATTTTCCTCCTACCTATCCCTCAAACAAGTGAAATTGCATTGGAAAATTGGAAACAAGCGGGATTATCTCATCCCACTGGCAGATTTTTGACCTTGTTTGAAGAAAAACAAGATTTGAACACTGAATATGAGATTAAATGACTTGTTAGTGTTGAGCATTTTTGCAGTGTAGAGGCAAAGTGGAAGGTCAGATAAAAATAGCCAACTCAGCCTTATCAGACGTTGCACCACAAGACAAAAACAGAAACAAACACATACATGAGTTATCGAGAACAAGCTGTTTTGTCACACCTGTGACAGTTACTGCCATCAGAGTGAAATATCACATTCAGTCACACACTCGTGAGGGGTAACTCCCTTCGTTTTCACTTTTAGAGCTAAGTGTTGAGTGAGTTTCCCAAAAAAACTCAAAGCTGTCTCATCATCTGTCTTAATCCAGAATCTGCACTGAGAGACAGCTGACATTCACTTCCCTCAGCAGCCTGTTTCCAACATGATGTTTCTGAGAGCGCGTCACTCAAAGCTGACTTCCATCATCTATATTTAAATATTCCCACACTGTTTTTCCCATGTAAACTTTGAAGTGTTGATACGTCCAATCCCTGTTTTCCCAGCGCCTGCTCGTCATATTTTAATCAAAATCATCTTGATCGGAAGAGGAACATGAGGATGGGATGTATTTCTCTAAAAGCCTACACGTTCGGACACTTTCACCCGTTTCCTGTCATAAAAAGAGAATAGAAAGCTGCAGACTCATTCCCTGAGTCCGCAGCTTTCTATTCTCTTTTTTGGAGTTGATCACCGGTTGCTGGGTGAGCATCCTGTTTCAAAGCTGTGTCACTGGGTCCGAGTGTGTGAAATAATCACCACTTTGTCACACACCTCTGAAAGAAAAATGTTTCATTGATCAGAATGAACCTTGCAGCTGAAAACAAAACCTTGTTTGAAATGAAAATCAGGTGTAATTTCTGAGTTGCATCAGCTTGCTGTGTTTGTTATATAAAGGATGAATGAGTGGGATATATGTTTGGCACATAATCTGACACATGCTCTGACACCCACATGTAGGGTGTGTCAGTGGGGCAAACAAGCTGTTGCTTGTAGTGTAGGTTGCATGAAGGATGTGCATTGAGGATTTGGGTTTCATTCAACAGTACATACCATTCCCCCTCACATTCGCCTTAAAAAAAATCCTTTTCAGTCAAGTCAAGTCAAGTCAGTAAAAAGTTGAATTCAAGATCAGAATAACCAATAAACAGTGTACATGTCTTTCCAAATGTAAAAAAATGAATGCGTTTGGAGTTTCTTAAGGACACTGCAAAAAATTTATCTTAACAAGTCAGTTAGTCTCATGAGTTTTAAAATCTTGTCAAATGGGGCAAAAAATCTGCCATGGGATGAGATAATCCCACTTGTTTCCAATGCAGTTTCACTTGTTTGAGGATTTTTTCTGGGAACAAGTATAAATATGTTGAAACAAGGCAGAATAAGGCAGATCAGCCCAATAGGATCCAGAAAATTCTGGAAACAAGTTGATTAGCATTGGAAACAAGTGGGATTATCTCATCCCACTGGCAGATTTTTGACCTTGTTGGAAGAAAAAAAAGATTTGAACACTGAGGATAAGACTACAGATCTTGTTGATATGGAGATTTTTTGCAGTGTAGGACGTCTGCAATGAACTCTTCAACATCCAACGACTAAATCCGTGAAAAATTAGAGATCCATTTCATACTGCACAGCTGTAGTCCAGGTGGAGATAAGAAGACTGTGAACATATTTGGATAAATGGGAGAAAGTTGAATCATCAGGCAGTGAGTCTGGGATGGGAAGAGAGGTCCAACCGGTCTGTGACGTCAGAAAGTGTCACAGACTGAAAAGCTACATCCCTGCAGGGAGCTGGGAGCTTATTACTTGTAATATTTGTCATGGAGGAATTCAGAATCATCCTACTGCTTCACTTGTTTTGAGTCTCTGTGGATAAAAACATCAGCTAAACGTCTAAAGTCAAATATTTGGAGAGCAGCCAGGTCAAAGTGCATATTCCTGTTGGATGTTTTGTTCCCTTTAATCAATCATTTCTGCTTCATCACTGAATCACGGTTTGTAATCTCTTGTTTACGATGACTCATCGCAGGACGTTAACTCAGCACGCTGCGATAAATCACTGTGGATTAACACCTTCACAGCAAATCAGAGCTGCAGACTCTCTCCTTCCAGCACAGCGGAAAGGGTTAAAATGGCAATGTCTCAACATCAACATTTGTTAAATGGGATTTGTATACATGCTTTTTAGTATTTCTCTGCTTCATAATCATGCAGTTTCATATTTAAGGATTATTGTCTGTGTGATTACATTTCCATTAGCTGATATTTTTACTAGAATGACATGCAATAAAGGTAAAAAAAGTCAGCTTTATTTCCCAGATCACCAATACTGCAGGCATGTAATGGTCAAAATATTTCCTAGGTGTTCTTTATAAGGTCTTCCTCTGCTCCAGATATTGCTGATAAATCCAAACTTTATGATCCTTTCTCATGACTCTTATTTCGTAACCGCAGCCCCACAAACAGATGGACAAGGTTCATGTGGCTGAGCACGCCCATTTACCGTAAGCTGAATGCAAACAGAAACAAATGGACACTTGTCCCTCGCCGGCGGTTTGTTGTAGTGAAACCAAACATTGCACAAATTTGTTCTGCCTATCGGTGCCTGTTTCACAACGGCTGCTGTGTGTTTTTTGTGGCATGTAAGCAATTTCCACTGCACTGCCTGGATGTAGGTTCATGACTCCAGTGTTCAGTAATGAGAAAACACAAAATATTGATGGGTGGCAAAATTTAAAGGTGCTATGTGTATAATTTTTAATCATCACTATACTTTCGTCAAAGTAACTGTGATGCCTTGGTATAATGACAGTAAACCAATAAGATAATGGTAGAGTCGACTGTCAGCCTCTCTCTCCCAGCCGTGGTGTTGTTAGTGCGCATGTTTCTCCACATTAAGACTACATTTCCCATCAGCCCTGTTGCTTCCTGTCCCCCTCTGCCTCCCTGAAGAGGATTGACGTGTCCGAAGTGATATTTCCATCGGCCTTTCACTCCTTCCACCATCTGCCAGAAACTCTGACAGAACAGCACCCTCTTCCTGTTTTGTGCCGTAAAGCAACACAGCAGATTTCCTGACTGATCCCACCTGCTGACAAACTGTGGAGGAGGCAGAGGAGAGGCTGACAGAGGCCAACAGAGGCCTGGCAGTTATGTGATGCTGACTGAAGTTGAAATGCTGCACATCGCACCTTTAATGTGAGCAGTTTTCCAATAACAGTAGTGTGTAAGCTGGTCTTTAAAGGTGCAATATGCAAAATTGCTAAATGTCAACTGAAGGACCATTTAGACTTAAAAAACATGGAATAAGCATGTCATTCGATGGTTGAGTCTACATTTGAGAAGAGACACTGAATAATGCTTTGATCACGTTTAATTAGCAGATCAGACATTTTGATCATTGTAGATCTTTGTCAGGTCAAAAACCTGACAAACATTCAGTGTGTGAGACTCTCTCGAATCTTACATAGTGCATTTCTTGACCTGGCACATGTTCCTGATGGATGTGCGTACGACCACATCAACTTTATCTGAGTCTACATGGTTCTCATCACTGGCCCGACTCACTCACTTATACTGTGGATTACATCTGGTAAACATCATGGTAAAAAACATGGTAAACATCTTTACTTCACCCATCCTCAGCACTTTTACATAGTCCTTATCAAGTCTTAAATGTCTTAAAACATCTCATGTAAATCTGAAATCTTAAAGCGTCTTGAATACATTTAAGTGAAGAAATATTAAATCAATTTTAGAGATCTTAAAAGCTGTTATGTTTTTGTAGTGTGCTGTTTTTCTGGTGAGAGACCATACATATGTGCCTGTCACTCTACCTTGTATTAAAATAGTTGTAAAATGTCTTAAATTTGGTTAGATGGAAGTTGCAGATATAGTTTGTTTTGATGACATAAAGGTTTAAAGAAGCGGATGTGACAAAGAAAAAAAACATCACAACTTCAGTAGTTCAGACTAACTAGGAAAAACTCGGCAGGGGAAAAACCCTCCTTTCTCCCTTCAGTAATTTGCCCTTGAGCAAGGCACATAACTGCCAACTCATGTCTATGGTGATGTACCGAGCATGTTGCCGGTTATCTGTGGGCGTGACATAAAGAAAACATTATCAGTGGAGAGACAGTCATTCACTCTACCTGGCAGATCCTGTGGGTGTGAAAATGTGAATGAATGAATGTAAGTTTAAAAAGAGGAAGTATTGTACGTCAGCCCACACAACATAAACACATAAGAAAAATAAAAAACCCTGTCTGAATCACTGCCAGACCTGTTAGAGATCCAACCACCGACTCTCCTCTGTCTTCAGCAGTGAGGGGAAAACATTTTCGTGACTCGGTTGGTTCAGTTCCCCTCGGCCTCCCACATCCTGGTCCTCCCACGTTCCTGCTTGTATCGTGGCAGACTCTTCCCACGCTCCTCTGCCTGGGCCTGTCCAGGGAAAAACTATGCTGTCAAACTGCTTTCAGCCTCCAGCCCACTCCACAACATCCAGGCACTGAAATCTCTTGTGTAGGACATTAGAAGAGAATTTTTTTCCCACTGATCTTGGAGACATTTCTTTAAAAAAAAAAAAAAAAAAAAATCAAAACAGCAGCCAGTCCTGCTGTTTTTCCAACATACAGATAAAACATGTCCGTAAATAAAGCAGTCCCTCCAGGATTTTGCAAGTGCAATAATTAATGGAATCTCAATTTTGCAAAATAACAGCAGCTTTTCGGCAAGAAATGGACAAATCAACAGACCACTTGTATATTCTTTAATAGATGCCTTGTAATTTGCTTGTAAAAGATGAAGAGCAAAGACCTCATCTACCAATGAAAATTACTGCCGAAGAACGTCGTTTTGCACTTAAGTGGAGTGTTTTGTACATCTAGTGCAAATCATCTGTGGACAGACACTTTTCTTCTGCAAAGCAATTTTACAGCCAAAAAGAAAACAAAAACAAAAACAAATAAAGCTCCACAAGTTGCATCACAATTTTTGAGAAAGTCCGCTGCAATATCAAGCATTTTTGGCCGCAACAATCACAAAAAAAATATATATATATATCTTTGACTTTTCAATAATGTTGGAGATTTAGGGTGGACACTTAGCCTGCTACTTCTTTTCCAGCACAGTAACTGTTCCTGGAACACAGGAACCATTTTGAGGAACCAGGAACTCTTCATCCCTGTTTCCACCAGAGGGACCAGTTCCTGTTGTGGGTTCAGTTCCTTTGCCCAAAACGGTCCCCTCAGTTGAGGTCGTGCTCTCTGAGTTCCTGAGGGCCATTGAGATGGCATCTTAAACATACAAGCAGCATAAAAGTACCACCCCGCCATTTCTGAAGCACAAATTATTAAAAGATTGTTCAGCTAATAATTGAAAAACAAACTGTTCATCTTTGTTTGCGGCTGCACGCTGTGTCACAGTTGATCTCCATTACTCTACATAAAAGCAGTTTCCTCTTTAATTTAAAACAAACAGTTGTTTGATTTAAAGTTGAACATGATATTTCCTGATCCATGAGGGGAAACAGGATGAAAATGAAGCTATAGCCACAATTTATTTTTAAATAAAGAGCTGATTTTATTTATAATGTCGCTATATCTATGAATAATTTACAGCAGCATACGACACAACATACAAAAACGTGCAAAAACCCCATAAAGTATCAACAATGATGACAAACATGTTTATAAAAATGGTTTTGTGGCATCTTTTTACATGTATTTATACCTCGATATGCCCTAATAATCAATAAAGACATTTTTACTGTTTTACTGACATTTTTACCAACAGTTTTCTCAGACAAATACTTCAGTTTTGAGGCTCGACATAATTCACAGCTCCACAGATCTCAAGATTTTGTTCTTTCATCTTCACATCTTATCTCTCCATTCATCTACGCCTCTGCTGTTTTCTGAAACTGTATTTTACAACATTTACGTCTCTCTCTGGCAGTATAGTGAGTAGAAAGCGACCAGAAAAAAACCTGCAGCACCTCCGGCACATTGTGAGCGTTTCAGCCCGCTGAACTGCCTTCTCGCCTCTGTCCCCACCGCTCTGTTTATCAGACTTTCCATCTGTATCAGTGCAATCTTTCCTGTTGTGGGTTGCAGAGATACCGATGCTGCGGTTTGTGTAATTTTCCTGTAGTATACGCTCTGCTCCAGTCAAGTCAGACTGTTGATCACGGTTAGAGATTGCTTTCGCCTCAGCTTCCCACCTGCGGTTTGTGCTGCTCCTGATGAATTCACTCTGCAGGTTTTCTGTTTTTCCCCTCGCTATTTTATTCCTGTCAGAATGGAAAACCTTCTGCAACAGCATTTAGTCTGATGCCTTTTTTTCTTTTTTTGGCTGGTCTGGTCTCCTTTTGTGTGAAAATTTTACATCTGCAAAATGCATGTCAGTTTATTTAGAAACAAGAAAACACCCTTGTTTTTAGTTTGGTGATAATTCATTTCATTGGAGGCTTCCTAAACCTTGTTCCTGAAACTTGTGGAAATTTTACTTGACTTCAGCCAAAAGCAATCCAAAAGTCTGATGTCAGCAGGTTTTTATTTGCTGTGTGAGACTGTAACACTGATTAATGGAAATATAAATAATCTTAGTTCAAAGTTATGTGTAAAATGCATTTGAAATTTCAGAAAGTTTTGAAAATGCAAAGAACTGAAACAAACAAACAAACAAAAAATCTCCATGTCACCAAGTCCTCCAGCCTCCTCTTCAGAGTTCAAATCTTGTTTTTGTTCCAACAAGGTCAATAATCTGCCAGTGGGATGAGATAATCCCACTTGTTTCCAATGCCGATCAACTTGTTTCCAGAATTTTTTTAATCAAATGTCATTTTCTTGATCCTAGTGGGCTGATCTGTCTTATTCTGCCTTGTTTCATCATATTTATATTATCTCATCCCACTGGCAGATTTTTTACTTTGTTTGAAGAAAAACAAGATTTGAACACTGCAGATGAGACCAAATGACTTGGACATTTTTACGGATACAGTGTTTGTCAGTGTAATCCAAATTTTCTGGAACACCAAACACATTGTGCACATAACCTTGGGTTAAGGTTATTTGTATGGACCTTAAATCAGTGTGACAGTCTCACAGAGCTGCACAGCGGCCACGTTATGAAAACAGCAAATGAAAACGAACCTCACCAACCTTGAACTTTAACTGAGGACAAGAAAAACTCTCAGAGTTGGGAACTAGGTTTCAAATTCTCACTTGATAATATCAAAATGCACTGCCATCAAGCTAAAAACAGGGCTGTTCTTCTTCTTTCTTGATTATCTGACAAGATTTTAAGACTAAATATGAGACTAAATAACTTGTCGAGATGGAGATTTTCTGCAGTGCCTCCCCAACATCCTGCTTCAACCAAAAATACATCAGATTACAGAGTAATTCTCCACTATCAAAACACAAAACTCACAAAATCTGATATGACAGCCTCATGTTTGAATGCTAATTTAGAGTTCACTGAACCTGTTATACTGCATGTCACAGATGCTCTGATATGTTGACATGGAGTATGAAAAGCATGGAAAAATAGCTTTTGGCATCTTTTATAATTAGAATTTGGCCTGTTTGGCTTTTTTAAAGTACTGATAGTTTTAGATTCCACAAGCTGATATTTGTGTCAGTATCTTTTAAATCTGACATTTTCATACCAAAAAAGCCACTAGGATTTTCTTCTTATCAAGATGTAAAAGCCTCTGAAACATTTAGACCAGTGGTTCTCAATCCTGGTCCTCAGGACCCTGAGTACTTCTGGTTTTCCATCCTACTGCCTGTTTAATCGCATTCACCTGATTACATGGCTAAAATGAAAACCAGCAGTACTCAAGGTCCCAAGGACCAGGATTGAGAACCACTGATTTAGACCATCATGAGACACTACAACTCTCCACAGAAACCAGACTGATGAAATTATTTTAATGTCAGCAGCTCTTTAAGACAGAGTGATCCACCTCACCTTTTCTCTAGTAGAGAAACTCTGGGATTCATCACTGCCTTTAAAATGAGGACCTGAATCAAAAGAATAAATGACATGACATGAATAAATGACATGAAAATCTAATTTTCTTTGCAGGTTATGCAGAATTGTAGCTATGGTCAGAGATCAATAAAATTACAAACTGATAAACAGTATAAACATATTTATTACGCCATTCATTATGACTCATTATTTCAGTCAGACTTTATTTGCTGACATAACAAAACTTTTATTTCCTCAAAATACCTACAGAACCCATTTGTGGTTTCAAAGGAAAAATGCAGTTTAAGATGCTGTTTAAACCCTTGGGATGGTTATTTGCATGGTGTTTCTGGTGCCGTTTTGTTGTGTTTTTACTTTGCGGCCGACGAGCCAAAAGTGAATCCAATTACGTCACTGACAGATATTCTTGGCTTCAAAACAGAAAAC
>OMKZ01016340.1:0-17801 GCA_900302535.1 Neoniphon sammara
AAGTGTGTGTGTGCCTGACTGAGCAGACTTATTGTACTATGCTAGATTAACTCCCCATTTCATGCTAGTGTGTTGCTGAAACAATGAAAACAAGAGGCAGATGTTGCAGTTCAAAAGCCTGTATACATACGGACATAACATCGTCCTTGAACAGCTCATGCAAAACAAGTACAGTGTTTTTGTGTTTGCATCATATCCGTCGACTCCTGCTGCCACACTACCATTTGAAGCGATTATGGTTGTTGTCAAATGACAAGTTGGTTGTTGTATATTGTTGATTCATTTAAAACACCACCAAAGGATAAGTGTTGTTTTGAACATTGCAGAACTGTTTCCTCTCCAGGATTACATGTCTGCTGAGGGGAATACACACACACACCTGTTGGGCGTGCTGCAGCCAGCAGACACGTGTTTGTGAGGATCGTTGCAGCAGCTGCAGGGGGAACAAGAACAAGGGCCTCCACTGTGCCCTTGCAGACGTGACTTTACTTGAGTTTATCACCACCGGTGCTTGTGTACGCTCCACCAGGTTGCACAATGTGGATGAGGACGAGGCACGACAGTACAGGGCATAAATCACAGCTCTGCAGAACGGAGGGAGAAGCCCTGCAGCTCAAGTTGAACTTAAACTGGAGAGCCCATGGCATACTATTAGACCTGAGTATGCAGAGGTCACCAAGCTGTGGCTTTGCTTTCTCTACCCACTCTGTTTGAGGGGATTGATTACAAAATGCCATGCATTCCTTTCGTAAAAATAATGCTACCTGAAATTCCTTCCGCAATATCTAAAATACACAAATAGCTTTTGTGTATTAAGTTTTAAGATTAGAGTTAGACCGATATAATGGTTTACGGGTACATTGGGACAATATCTGCTTTTTTTGAATATTCAATATATTTCCCCTCTCTGATATGAAAGAGGTATTCTCTCTGTTCATTTTGTTTATTCAAGCATTTCATTAAATAGATTTGCACTATTAATAGTTTGCTTTGTTCATATTTTTGCAAACCAATTTTAAAATTTGAAGATATACAATATCGACACAAAATATCAGCCATCAGCAGCTTCAGTTAGGCTATAAAAAATATCAGAATCAGTATTGGTATTTTAAAAATTCTACCGGTCCAACCTTTTTTAAAATGGTCACAATGTGCTTACTTTGATTGAATAACCATCATTCTTAAAGCCATTTTCCCTCTCTGCCAGCTTCCACTTAAAACTGGATAACAGAGTATTATGTTTTTGATGGTTTCTTGTTATCTGCAGTCAATTTCAAATGCAATCCAATATAAAAAGCTGAAGTAGCTGACACAGCGGCTAACTCCGGTTTAGAGGTGAGTGACTGCAGATGAATCCACTCCGCCACTGCAGCACTCAGCTTTCTACACTATAATCTACTGCAGCCCATTGATTAGCATTGGGACAAGTGGAGAGGAGAGCAAAGTTAGGCAATCCATCGCCCAGGGGGAACTGTCAAGATTAAGCACCCAGAGGTGCAGGAGGAATACTGATGGACACGGGTTAACACCTCAAACGCCTTTGAAGTCTTCATTCAAACATTTACATAGTGATCCAACTCATTATGTTAAGAGTCACATGTCTATTTCATACAGCAAGACAAAGCAGTGCCCACTTTCTTTTGTTTGGGTCTTTTTATTCGCATTTACAAAAGGTCGGTTGGTTTTTATTCAATTATGTAGTTAAGTAAATGGTTGCATTTTATGAGGAGAAGCGTATTATCCAAAAGGGCAAACTGGAAACAACCCAGGCTTTATAGTATCTTGGCAGTGATGCGTGTTGAGTGTGCACTTTTTTAATCTTTGTGGAAAACAAAACTCAGATTGGTTTCACAACTTCAGTTCAGCAGCACATGCTGCCAATAGTGACGGCTGTTTCTGATACTGATTAAACACAGATTAAACACCTTAGATTTTGTTGAACCCAGCTCATTTGAATAAACCAAAGCATGCATGCCCTTACAATGAGCTGCTTGGAATATCAAGTAAGCCTGCTTCCCAGAAAGACATCATTTTCACATTACGTTGTCGGCGCGCTTCAATACATTCCAGGGTAATCATACAAAACATTTTAGCACTCACTACTGCCTTAATGGGAGGAAAATTGCTCATTCTTTCATGCAGCATTGATTTCTGTTGTACACCTTTATTTTAAATTAAGTGACCTTCATCTTCTCAGTTGTGGTTGTGCTTCATTATTTTCAGGTCAATACAAACACTAGTAAAAAGTACAAATATGCTATCAGTGAGTCATTTCATACAGGAAGGTTTCTCCAGTTACATTGCACAGGAACACTGACAACTTGCATAGCAGTGATGTGAGGCCTTGCTCAGATGGCTGCATCACTTTTCGAAGGAAAAAAAAAAGTGTCCCGACTAGTTCTGAGTGGAGTGACAAATAACCTGAGGTAAGGATAAAGCCCTTCGGATTACAAACCTGTCACTGCCTCTTCTTCAAACAAAAACACATGTGAAAACATGGTAGGTATAATAAAGGTTTACACTGTCAGACAGACTGTGATGAAACTACAGTTATTGCTGCTCATCATTCAAGTGAAGTCTTATACCTAAAAAAAGAAAACAAGTCAAGGACACAACAGTATGGGACAATGACTCTTTCCATCAGAGTCCACATCACTCCTTTAGTTTTCCCTCCAGGAAGGTCTGGATCTTCTGAAAGTTCTCCTCCTGCTGACCCAGCGCCTCCAGCAAAATGCCCATGGGTGACCTCTTCAGTCCGGCACCTTCTATCTTGTTCTCCAGTTTGTTCTTCATGTTGCGGAGGCGAAATGAAGCGTGTGCAAATACCACTGAAATGCAGAGACAGATGGGGAAGCGAATGTTATTGTTTTGAGTCTGGTTATTTGCTGGCAATGTAGAAACACAAAAATAAACCCCTGGAGGTTTGTCAAAGTCAAGCTAGAATGACATCACCCCGTGAAAATCTGAAGGGGTTCATTCCAAAACATGTTTGATTAATTTTGAAAGAGCTGCACTGCCTGCAGTTCATTACACAATGCATATATGATTACACTGTGAAAAATAAGCAAAGGTATTTAGCCAGTTAATGATTTCAATCATAGTCTCTGACGAGGTTTACTGTCATGCAAGCAATTATACAGTATGTCATCTGGGAATGAAAGTCTCCCTCTTCCCAGTGCCACAAATATGACCGTTCAATATTTCCCTCCAACTTACAAGCTATAGGAAGAGTGATTGCAGTCATGAAGACCATGACACTTCCTAGCAGAGACATCAGCATGTAGCTGGCCACCATGACAGCAAAGACAAACGCTGCAGGGTTCTGCTTCTTAAAGTTGTTAATCACAGCTTTATTCTCCCCGGCCCACACCGAAGCCAGGAAGACACCCGACACCACTGCCATCGCCGTGAACATCCCGAAAGGGTTCAGGAACCTGCAGGGCAACAACAGCAGACATGGGGAAGCAGGGGTCAGTGCTGCTCACATACAACTGGAAGATTGTCATTTTTTCCTGTAGTCAGTGGCACCACCTAGTGGTTGCACACTGTTCCTACAACAACAGGATTTCCAGTCAGATGACTATCTTGGACCAGGTGCAGAAAAATGGCAGCCTCACATGGGTATAATTTGGAGTGTCTGAATACAGTTATACCTGCTAATCAGTATGCTATTTCAGCGCACTGAATCTGATCTGAGTCTGTAAGCTAAATTATTAACACTTGTGTGCACAAAGTTAGAACAGTACTGTGTTTTCCAGTTGTTGACTGAGTACACAGTGGAAAAATACGAACAGGAAATTATTAGCACATTACTGTATGGCATGGGTAATGGTAAATTTGTTATGCAAAACAACAACAATCTCAAACTAGATGTGTCAGGAATTAGTTTGAATGTAGCTCACTGAAAATTTCATGTAATATGTTGACATTTTTCATTCATTGCATCCTAAGGTACTAAACACAGTGGAGGCAGTGCTTTCTCTTAGGGCTGTGAACTGAACAGTTTTTGGACATGCATGGTGATTCAAATTCCTTCCAGCTCATCCAGCAGCACAAACAGCATTTAGCCATTCTAGATGTTGACAACAAACAACAATAATTCCAATCCGGGAAGCTGCCTTTTTAACAACAGGTCCATCAGCATAGAAAAACATGATGAACCTTGAATGAGCTCATCATGCATATTGACTGTGGTTAAAGTCTAATATTGCTGGTTTAGGGTCACTATTGACATTTGACTCCTTGAGGAAATGTCCTGTGCTGGACTTTCCCACTGGTCAGGGGAACATGGACAGCTGATTAAGTTACTGTTGTTTCATATGTCTGCTATCTAATATGCAGCAGCTGACTGGAGAAAAGGCTTATGGGGCCTTCATAACCATAGCAACAATATGTCATCACAGCAAAGGGGAAAGACCAGGATGGACCATCACTATTTTTAGAAAACTGGGACTAGTTTTAGAAAAGGCTCTAACAAGCTGCCAACTAAACCAGAGATTCCTCCCAAAGGACAAACCAAACTTTGTGGTCCCTTGACTAGGCATTATCCTCCCACAATGGAATAATCAAATCACAGGCTGATCTACTGGGAAATGATTTATAAATTTGTCTGAATTAGTCTGTAGGTCTGTGCCTTCACTCTGGACCTTAATTGACCTGCATGTTTCTGAAGCTGTAGATCTGGACCCCAAATTAGTTGCAGGCCTGTCTCAGCGGTTCAGTATGAGTTCCCAGCACCCCATATAGTTTACAAATAGATTTGCATTTGTTTGTATTCCGGGGACAGACTAAACTTATTAAATTTAATTCCCCTGTTGAAAAAAAGAGAAACTTTTGTTTATACTGAGGCATAGCATAGCTCATCAGATGTGACAGCTGGGATAATATCCTTCTGTTTCAGCTTAATATTTGCCATGAAGGCGAATGCTAAAAACAGACATGTAGGACATGTAGACATGTTTCAACTTGCACCGAAGACCGTGATAAGAAGGTTCGACTGGAAAAGTAAATAACATTCTGTAACAGGTTGAACTAGGTAGCTGTCCCACTGTGGGACACTGTGAGAGGCTAATACACTTACCCAACAATAAGGAAAACGATGATGGCCATGGCCAAATAGTTTGTTTGATAGTAAAGCAAGTTGCTGACAACTCGGTTGTTCCATTTTGCCAGATCTTTCACATCTGGTTTGGCAAATCTTTCCGAACCGGGGAAGAAATCGTCCCAAGGTCTGAGCGGCGTCAGCTCCACTTTGGCCATTTGTATCCACCTCAGTTTACTAATCTGACAGCACAGCAGTGAGGAAGCGGAAGATCACACTCAGCTCTAATAGAATCCCGCGATAACTGAAGTAAAATGTGTCGTGCTCTCTTAAACCCCGCCTTCTGATGACGAAGCCCCATTCTATTGGTTATAAATCGAGTGTTATGAAAATACTTCCTGCTACATGCGACGGCGGACGACTGAATGATATTATGCAGTGAACGCCGATTTAATCTGCTTTAAATCTTCGTAGTCTGTTGCAGGTTAGTCACTACTATTAAATTTATTTTATAAATGTTGGTATGAAATAATCTGCAGACCTTACTCTTCTGTTGTCAGTGTGTCAGCAGTGTGACAGGTCCATGTGGGCTGCTGGAGCACGCCAGCATGACTACAGTGACATTGATTGTAGTCAGTATTACAGCAGATGTCCTTTTTCGTGTTGCGTAGATGTGGCGCAGGATATTCAGCCCAAACGTGACTGGCAATACAGGTTTCTTTTTGAGAAGTCTCTTCACCATGAAGCTGAAGACCAGTGAGTTCCAGTCCTTGTTCACTGATGGACTGAATGGACTTGCAGGTGAATTTTTTTTTGTACAACAGCCAATTCCCATTCATTATTAGCCTAAAAGGCTTATGTTAACATGATAACCACAGTTTTCCATATTGCAGGCGGATAGCTAGAAAACTTGACTGGCAAATAGGGAACTCTGGTTAACATATAAATAAGAAACGGATTGAAAGGACTTGTCTTTGGGCAAACTAAATTAAAACAACAACTTAATAGCCGGAGTTGCAATGTAATCCATGTACATCACAAAAATATGAAAGATCTCCCAGAACAAAAAGGACCCAAGACACTTTATCAAAAAAGGATTTATTGATACATGGCAATTATTTAAAACTGCTGAAGCCTAGTCAGGCCTTCGTTGGGGGGGGCGAACGGAATGGAGTTTTTTTTTCTTCCCATATTCCCATTTTATCACCCATACCGAGAGAACACCTGTCCTACCTCTGCGATCCCCTGCAGTCATCCTTTCATCATTGGTCTCATTTCCTTTATCCATCCATTATGTAGCTTACCTAGATAGGCTAGTATGACTAGTGTGAACTTGGAAGCCAACCTAGACGGCTTAGTATGGCTCAATGGTATGTTTTCAGTCAGTAGCAATATGATAATATTAGCAATATTTACAATATTAGCCACACCCTCTCTTACACTCTGCCTTTTCACCTGGCTTCTGTTTAAAGTTACTTCGGCTTCAGCCACTGAGGCTTAGCTGAACAAATGGGATTATTTCTGCCTTTAGGAACTAACCAGCACTCCATTAAAACTGTGTGTGGTCCTCCCAGAGCTGTTTGAGAAGCATCAGTATGAGCTGAGAATAGCGGGCGGTGCTGTTCGGGACCTCCTGTCTGGGAAGCGACCAGAAGATGTAGACTTTGCCACCACAGCGACACCAGAGGAGATGAAGAACATGTTCCAAAGTGCTGGGATCAGGATGATCAACAATAAAGGAGAGAAGCATGGCACCATTACAGCTAGGGTAAGAGGCTACCCAAAACACGTGGTACTGGCCTGGTTGAGCATGCAGGATGTGGGCATACTTTCATCTTTACAGAAAATGGCAGGAAAGCAATTGTGAAAGTGTTGTTATAAACACTACCAGCTTCTTCAAGTTGGAAGAAGATAAGCAATTAGGTTCCCATCCACATGTAGTTATCTGAAAACAAGGTTCGGACTATATATCACATGTATATCTGGAAAGTCATAATGCGAAAACAAAAAAAGCGAAAGGAATATTAACTGTCTGTTGTATTTAATCCTAAAATAAATAAGGGTTTTGAATTGTGCAACCTTTTCAATTTAAGCAGTAAATAAAAAAAAAAGAATAAAATCAACTAAAATCAAGATGGATAGATCAATGAATGTGGATGAAAGAATAAAGTTCCCTTCTTTAACAGCCTAAATTAGTTGATAGTTTTATGCTGCAAAATGGCCCAAGTGTAATAAAGTACTAAAATCATTACCCAAATGATTTGAGCTTAGATAAATTGGATGAGCTAAAATAAGCTTAAGATAAACTACCAACAGCCTGATTTAAGAGTGAGGCAGACTTACAGTGAGCGATCAGAATGTGAAACAACTTTATATGTTCCTGCTGAAGTCATCAATCAGTCTGATTTGCTATTAAGCAGTTATGTTTTATTCCTGAGCCCCACACCATACTTCACTGCCCACAAACTTTAGAGCCTTCCCACCAGTTGGAGATGTGACCGTTAACCATAGAAACATTACATGCTCCAAAGCTGAGCCTGATGGGTAGCCAGACCAGAACAAATGTCTTTCACCTGGCAGCCGGCACAGGTAATTGGTGCAGGTCCACCAGGCTTTTGCTGTCAGACGTGATGACATTTTAGGGGTGTGAACGTTTGTGAAAATGATTATAAATCAGGAGTCGTTATAATATTATATTATTTAGTAGCTCTGTTGAAAGAGAAGCAGTGGCATCACTCACAATGGTGTATGGGATGATCATTCCCTCTGTATGTAATCTCCTGTTCATGATTAAACTGGCTGATTTGGTTCAAAGCTTAAATCTCCTTATATTAGATTTTCTATGGAGAAAATTGCCTGCTTATGCAACCAAGGCCACTTACAAAGGGAGCAAACATGTTGCAGCTATTTTGGTCTTTTATAGCACCTTGAATGACGTGTTAATTGTCATTCTTCTTCTTCTCATTAGAAATGCATATCGAGCACTGCAGCCTGAGTGTGGCTCAGATAGAAAGTTTGTTCATAATTCACAGAACACCCAACAAGTATTTCTTCCCCATAATTTCACAGTTTAACAGTAATGAATGTTAAAATGCCTGGTGACAAGGTTTCATACTGAATATTGTTTTACAGCAGAAAGTTTCCTCTTCTGTCATGACATGAGTGTGATATATATTGTGCATCTCATTATTTGTGTCATCACGTTTTCTGGTTTGTCTGTCACAGCTGCACAATGAGAACTTTGAAGTGACCACGTTGCGAGTGGATGTTCAGACAGATGGACGGCATGCCGAGGTTGAATTCACCACGGACTGGCAGAAAGACGCTGAGCGGAGAGATCTGACCATCAACTCTATGTTTTTAGGTATGTCTGGGTGTTTATGGTCCAGTGAATTAAACTAACTATTGAATAATGAGAACAACTAATCCCTCTTTGATGCCCTAAGATGAGCTCTTGGTTCATGTGTACCCGGGGGACATTACTTGGTGTGCCACATTAATATCTCAACTTCTCATCATGTTTTGTTGACTCATATATTTTTTTATTTTTCCCTTACAGGTCTGGATGGCACATTATATGATTATTTCGAAGGACATGAAGACCTGCAGAACCGTAAAGTTCGGTTTGTTGGCAGCGCGGAGCAAAGGATCCAAGAGGACTATTTGAGAATTCTGCGGTATTTCAGGTAGGCTGACAGGCTGTAGGGGTCATTTCACTTTCAGCTTACATAATTCAAAATATAAACAAAAAATACACAATAGGATATCCAGACAATTAGCAGATTTGCAGAACGAGATTATTGACTGTGCTACATGTAAGAGTGTAGGATGCATCTCTGATATACCACCTACAACTGCAGAATGCTATGAGCTGATATTACCTGCTACTTACAAAATGTTTAGAGGTAAAATTGATACATTTTATCAAATATGGACTCCATTCCTTGATTTTATTGGACCAAGAATATCAGATATATCCTGGAGGGCACTAACTAGACTTTTGTGCAAACTCTGGATAGGAACCTTTTTGTCCCAGTTTTATATTTGTTATTGTTATTAATATTATTATTAATATTATTATTATTATTATTATTATTATTATTTATCCCATTATAAATGTGAGAGGAGCAAGAGGGCTAGAACTTTAGAAGTGCTGATTTCTTAACCTGTCTGTGAACTGAGAATGTGCTATTTCACTGGTTCAGTGCTGGAGAGTTTGGGAAGAAAGTAAAAAATGTTAGTGTTAAGAGATGTTTCCCCCCCCAAAAAAAAGATAGAGAAAAGAAAATACACTTAATGATCTGGCATTTGCTCAATTTTTAATAAACTGCCGTTACGATTTCGTTAATGGGAAAATAGAAAAGAAATAGGAAAACTTTCTTATTTTTAAATTTAAAGTGCTTTGTCTCATTGATTGTCTGTTCATTAACTCGACAAATGGCAACCATCACGCCAACCAGAACGCCAAGAGCTATTGTGGCAGAAGTCACAGTTTTCTTTGCCATCCCACTTTTCTCCCTAGATGTCCCACAAGGGTTTCTGTGCTTTCTCTGATTTCACTGCAGGTTCTACGGCAGGGTGGCACTGGAGCCTGGTGACCATGAGCCTGAGACACTGGAGGCCATCAGGGAGAATGGCCGCGGGCTGGCAGCCATATCAGGAGAGCGTATCTGGGTTGAACTAAAGAAGATGGTGGTCGGCAGTCATGCTGCTCATCTCCTGGAGCTGATTTATGACCTGGGACTGGCCCAGTACATGGGTGAGAGAAGGAGCTGATGTGATGCATCTTGAACTGGTATACATAGTGTTGGCTTTACTGCATTTCCAATAGTGACCAGTGAGAAAAGGGGCTTCCGAAAGGCCAAAAATGTAAATTAAAAATTTTAATTAACAAGGTGACCCTGTGAACTTTCTTCTAGCGCCAACCTCAGGCCAAACATTTGACATGCACACAGCCTATCTCTAAATGTAATGGACAGATTGCCAAGGAATTTGCTGAACATAATCATCTCTCCCTGGGAATGAAACCTACGAATTTTGGTGTCACACCCCATTTCCTCTATCACCAGCCTTGAGCCAAAATATAAAATTTTATATTTAACAATCTATTCTGCAGATTTCCATGACATTTGGTGAGCACATTCCTGCTCCCCAGAGAACAAACCATGTCAGTTTTAGTGACCTCATGACCTTTCCTGCAGTGCCACCCTCACACCAAAATGTCAAATTTGCACACAGTATCGCTAAATCTAATTAGCTTTTTGCCATGAAATTTGGAAAGCTGCATTCATGCAACCCACTAGAGGATTAATCCTGGCAACTTTGGTGACCTCGTGACCTTTCCTCCAAACCCCATTCTCTAACTACTTGCATTCTCCCATCATGCACCAAGCCAGCAGGGCATCTGCTGTAGAGGACTCCACTTGTTGCTTTATTGGGTTTCTTTTACCAACCTGAGAAATACAATCTGTCAGGCAATACCACTGTGAACACGCTGGTACTGTTAAACACCCGCCAGAACTGATAACATTACTATTGATGATTGAGCTCCTCTCAGTGCATCAAATATATATCAGTGTTTTCTCTGTGTGCATTCAGCTGTGGTGGACTACCACACCGCATGACCGCCCAAGATAACAACCCTTCCCAAAATGTTATCAAAAGCCCCCAGTCAAATCAGAGTGACTTGTTTGCATGTTGGTAAAAACTAGCATGCACTGTGCTTCTCTTTGAACTTACATTAGTTAAAGGGCATAAGCAGTTCACAGCCTCTGGCAATAAACATAAGACATTTCCTTTTTAATTCAGTGTGTGGAGGAAAACTGTCTCTGCCTAAATATCAGGAATGCCATATTGTGCCAAGAAGCAAAACAGCAAAACACAATTTTATGCCTGGATCATTTTGTCTAATTTAATTTTCACAACATTTATCATCATAGAATTACATTTGACTCCAGGATTTTTTTTTTTTTTTTAAACAACAGGCCAAAAAATCAGTGAAGCGAATCTCAAATGTGATCACCTGTTTCACTTGACTCAGCATGGTCACACATTGATGCTTATTGACAGAATAACAGCATGAAATTTTCAACCTAACCACTAAACACTAGCTATGGTACAAAGATTGATATTTGTTGGATGTTTTTTCAGTAGCTGTTACACAAATCCCTCAGATGAGCAGGCTTTAGAAGAATTTGAGTTCAGTGACAAAAACATTTGTCAGAATCCTTCCAAGTACATCGGGTGCGCAATGAAGTTGTGCCAAAGAAACCACTTAGCTTATATTTTCATCACATTATCCTTTTTAAAATGTAATGAAATGAAGTTGAATTTTTCTTTGCTGCATTTTGATTGAATTACCCCCCTCTTTGCATTTTATTTAACCAGCAGTAATTTTCAGATTTGATCCCACAGCTAAAACCACTCTTCTGCTCCTCCTCAGGTTTGCCTCCAGATGGCGACGTCGAGGAGATGAAACGAGTGTGGCAGCACGCTAAGGACCACTCTCCCAAGCCCATGACCGTCCTGGCCGCTCTCCTCCACTGCCCCGAGGAGGTGGAGAAGATGGATGTCCGGCTGAAGGTGTCCAGAGAGGAGAAGAACCTGGCTCTGTTCATGGTCAAACACAGGCGGGAGCTTCACAAGAGCCAGGATGACCCAGACAGCCTCAAACCCTTCACTGACTTTATCATAGATGTAAGTCTGTGGCCTCTGCTGTCAGTGTGTATTTTGTGGTGTGTAAGCATTCTGGTGTCTGTTGCTCATGTGTTTTACAAAAAAAGAGAGTTATAGTGGGATCACACATTGTTTATCCCATTTTCTAGCCAGGTTTGTTGCTTTTATATGCTTATGTAATATAACATGTTCTTTTCCTCAGAAAACAAAATGTTTTTTATTTGTTCATTTTTTACATGGAATCCTGTGGGAAGCAGCCGTTAAATGCTCAAAAAGCGGACGCTCTGAAAAAGATGTCCAGAAAGCACTGCCTTTTTTTTCCTCCAGTTGAAATAAGTTCAACTTTTTAGAAAAACGGCCAGTGACATCAGTGTGTCAACCAAACTTTATTTTTAATTAGATGGAAGAAGATGGTAGCAGATGACAAAAAAATGTGTGAACATAACCGAACACTTTCAAAAAACACATTTCTAGGTTCATTTTGTTATTTGTCTATGTATTTTTCCTCTTCCTGTAGATAACTGGCCAGATGTGACATCTCAGTGAGATGTTTGCTGCTCAGGTACAATAGGGCTGCATAGCAGAAAATCTTTCGGCTATCTAAAACAGTAAATGTCAAGTTCTGATGCCAGCTACTCATATTCAGAGAGTCTCTTTGTAGAACTGCCATTTTCTGCTCACATTCAACAATCGTACAGGGATGAATCAAGCATAGAAATACCAATCTCTCCACTGACTGTAGCCTCTGAAGACCAGAATGCAAAACACTCTCCTGCTCTTTCTCTCACTGTTACTGTTGCTGTCATCATTGCAATTTCCTGCTACACGTATAAATTACAGCTGAGTGCAGCAAGCTCAGTTCAGAAATCACTTTCTCAAGTATAAGTAGATGAGGCAGGTTGAGGGAAAGTGAGCACAACAAAGAAGTGAATTACACCACTTGAGATAACCTGGCTGGGGCTAAAATATAGCTTGATTCTGTCTGATTCTATCTGTGAGAGTACCTTTTTTCTTCATTTCAAATCATATCCTCTTTGCAGAACCGTGAACTGGATTCCCAAAGTAAGGTGTGTGAGCTGCTCAAGTACCAAGGGGAGGCCAAGCTGCTGGCAGAGCTCAGCAGATGGACCATCCCTCGCTTCCCCGTCAGCGGTCATGATCTGAGGAAGGTGGGCATCACCTCAGGCAAGGAGATCGGCAGCACCCTGCAGGAGCTGCGCGACATCTGGAAGAAAAGTCGCTACCAGATGGACAAAGAGGAACTCCTCGGTCACATCAAGCACTGAAGCATGTGGGAAAGCCGAGGTTTTTAATGTTTGCGTGTGTGTGAGACAATAACAGTCTGCAGAAAGACTGAAAAGACTGGTCTGCATCGTGGAGTCGGCGATCTGAAGTCAGACGTCTCGTTGCACCACTCGCAGCTGAGTGACCAGACTGATGGACATGTTGGGAAGGGACACTGTAATATCCCAGAGCACTTTCATTTCATTTCCATTGTCATACAGATTTAAAGAGATTTTACACAGCCTGCTCTCAGCATCACAACTGCTACAATACTGAATTCACCATCTGTGCTATTCCAGAGGTCTGCCATTTGCGTATTTCAGGCCTCTTAAATTTGGAGAAACAGCAGTCCTGTGTTGTGCTGGTGTGCAGCCAATGCAAATCTCAACATTGTCACTTATGCACTGATTAGACTGTTGCAATGAATAAAGACATAAGTGGGAGTTATTATGAGTCGGTGAAAAATTGCAGTGTGATTTCTAAATGTCATCACAATTACTGTAGAAAATGTGATCTACATTCAACCAGAAAAAGATGTTTTCTTTGTTAAAAGGACATTCAGTGATGACTTGGAGAGCAAACCATTTGTTTGATTTGTTGTTTTGTTTTCCTGAGTTTGATTAGAATAACCACATCAACATATTTGATGTATTTATCGTATTTTTTTATTTTGTATGAATGGAGGTTGCCCTGCATGGCAAGCGTAAAGCTTATAGCTCCACTGAATAAACTGAGAGAGGGTCATTATTTTGTCAATATAATTAGTCACTGCACTGCAGCATTAAGTGAATAATGTAACACACTTCTCTGTGTTTGGCACTTGAGCAGACATCATTTTGTGTGGTGGAGACGGCTTGCTCCTCCCTCCTGCGGGGATTAGGACATATAAAACCTTCCGCACTCCTTTACTGTTACCTTAGTTTCCGGCTGCCGCCCATTACTTGCAGCCTTTTGGCAGTTCATCTTCTGACTCCCACAACGATCAGGCATGGGAATCACATATTCATGAAATTAGCAATTGTTAAGGTCGAGATCAGGGGGGCTTCATCTTTGTTTAATTTGTTTTTAATATGCATCCAATGCAGCTGATCTCTGATATGGTTCTATGACGGTATTGAACTACTCGTCAAACCATGGCTTGGTTCAGCGCAAATTTTAGTAATCTCAGTTTGGAGAGTGGAATACCTGGGGATCGGCCACGGGATGAACGCTTGGCACAAGTGGAAATAGCTCTTCTGGCCACAATCTTCATCACTGCAGGGATCCTAAACTTTGGGCTGTTGCTGGTGCTGTGGAAGCGCAGGAAGCAGCTGTCGAGGATGCGCGTCTTCGTTTTCCACCTGTGCATCGCCGATCTGGTGGTCACATTTTTCCAAGTTTGTCCCCAACTCGTGTGGGACATAACGGACAGATTCGTCGGTCCCGACATCATGTGCCGCGCAGTGAAGTACCTGCAGGTGGTCGGTATGTTTGCCTCCACTTACATGATAGTGGTAATGACTGTGGACCGGTACCAAGCCATCTGCAACCCCATGGTGACTTTCCAGCGGCGCAGGGCGCGCTGGAACGGTCCCGTGTGCGCCGCCTGGTGCGTCTCCCTCATCGGCAGCGTCCCTCAAGTCTTCGTCTTCTCCCGGGTTGAAATCGCACCTGGTGTGTACGACTGCTGGGCGGACTTCGTCAAGCCGTGGGGACTTAAAGCCTACGTGACCTGGACGACTCTGGTGATATTCGTCCTGCCCGTTATCACAGTGATCGTGTGCCAGGTGCGCATCTGCCGCACCGTGCAGATCAACTTCCACATGAAGACGCATCAGGTTGCAGAAGCGGTCAGTAAGTCGCTCTCCTCCAGGGCCAGCAGCGTGGCCGGCGTGTCCAAGGCGAGGGTGAAGACTGTGAAGATGACTGTGGTCATTGTGCTCGCCTACATCATCTGCTGGGCGCCTTTCTTCACCGTGCAGCTGTGGTCGGTCTGGGACGCAGAGGCGCCCACGGAGAGTAAGATGACAGGGTTATGGATCTGTTTTCTTTAAGTTTCCAACATTAAATAAAACTAATGTGGGGGTTAGAGTATAGCATATCAAGGTTGGGCTTTTATCATTATTGGTAGTGATGTGGCAAATAAAAAGAATGTTAAACTGTCATCATGAGGCAAACAACCACCTAAATGAACACATTTTTTCTTGGGGGAAAAGGGCATTTGGCAACGCTAACATGAATGAGGTTCTAATAGGGTAAAGTTTTTGAATACTTGGCAGAAATCCTCATGTAATTTATTCCATGGAAGATTTTATCACTAGCATTCCTTTGAAATCACTTTGTGAACATACTGACTGTTATAAAAACCTGCCACAGTGGCCTGCTTTGTGGTTTCATTTGGCCCAGTTTGGGATTTCTAAAGATTGATTCTTTGCAAAATTATTTCTAGTGAAATAGCAGAATACATTCTTCTCTTTCTTCTTATTTTCATCATCATCATCATCATCATCATCATCATCATCATCATCATCATCAAAACTAATTATAACACACACATCACTGGTTATCAGTAAATAAGGTCTGTTCCTCTCCAGTAAAACACAGACCAAACATTTCTTCGTCTGTACTTCCAGCTGCGACCTTTACCATACTGATGCTGCTGGCCAGTCTGAACAGCTGTGCAAACCCCTGCATCTACCTGCTCTTCAGTGGGAAGCTGCCCAAGAGACTGGTGGCCCTGATGTGTGTCGGTCAGCCAGAACTGAAGGAATCCATCAAGGAAGAAACCACTATGGTCAGCTCATTGTACATCAGCCTCAAGAGCCTGTCAGACTCCAGATAAAAGCCCGAAACCTCGGATGCTTTTCTCATCTCAGGACTGAAGCAGCCAGCTGAACATGGCATACAATTATCTTTCCTTTGCGAAGAAGAACTTTGGTAGCCTAATCCTATAATATGTTTTCAAAGTATGTAAATCACAGCAAATGCCAGTATTGTAATATTATACTGGTGCCATGCAAGATGCAAAAAATCCATTAGGTGCAGTAAGGTCTGCAAAAGCTCACTGCTGAATACCAGACACACTAGCCCATATGGAAATATGATATTGGAGGTATAAAATACTATACATATCATAGGACACTATTAATTCACAATTGCATACATCCCTGTGGGAATGTTACAGGACTATTAAAGCATTTTACGTTGAGGACATATGACACCAGCTGATATCAATTTCAGCCAATTAAACCACAAATTTTGTTCTTCGTTTTATTCAAGAGCCACTCCACAGTAGATACTTAGTCTGACTGTGAAAGAGCGATACACAGGCCTATAAATATGTAAATATGAACTATGATCATGAAATGGACACATCATTGCATTACACAAAGAAAAATGAATAAAGGATGTTTTTGGTCACACTTTATCTGGATAGTTTAATGTTTGCGCTCAAATTCTTATTGACTACAGTATGTCACTAAATACTGAGGTTCAGGTGATGTATTAGAGAAACCCTAATAATACATGCTCAGTGTCTGGGCTGGGGTTAGAATGAGGGTTGTTGGTAGGAGTAGACTAATATTAAGGCTTGGTTTACATAGTATGTAGAGACACACTAAATAGACAAGTAACACGTTGTTGTACATCTTCTTTTTGTCACCTGATAATTGAGCATCAACACTGGACTATCTAAATAAAGGATCAACATATCGACTTTGTATGTTATGTGTTTGTCAGGGAAGGTTCTGTAACAGTTGATCTTGTTGCTAAATGATGATAAAATAAGTAAAAACTGAACAAACTTGAAAAAGTATTGTAAATGTGGCATTCACTGAAAATATGGTAGGCCTATACATGTGTATATGTTTGTCTTTTGAATGTGATTCTAGATGTCAGTCGGTTTTACATCTGTGGTGCCTCCTGTTTGTTTGTATGTTGTATGATCTTGACAGACATGTAATATCTGAATGTTGGAGTAGTTTATATCAGAAAACAACAGATTGGTCTTTTTTATCCAGTTTCAAAAGTATTTTTAAGCTTATTTAGATTTCATCATTTTTTAATGTGTGGCAACTAGATGCTCACCATACTGTTAATTAACAAAGGTTGCATTCCAATTCCTTAATTAAGTTGGCAATGTTAACAGGAATGGGAGTGAGAAACATAGCATCCTTTAATAGACCTTTTTCACGGCAGTGATTTTGACATGAAATAAAAGGGTAAACACAGGGGTTACTAATGACATCAATTAAGATAGTGTTATATGAAAGGTATATATTTGGCCAAAATAGTGCTCATGTAGACTATTTACAACAAGGATGATTTTCTCAATAAAATCTTGTGAAATGACTTTGTAAATATATACTCATTATTATGAACAGCAGCCCCAGTGATCTGCTTTGTGTTTTTATTTGGTCCTATTTGGGATTTCTCAGATTCAGTTGGCTGCAAAATGACTTCCATTCAAATAATAAACTGTCCATAATAGTGAAGAGACAATAGCAAAACATAACAAAAGAAGGTAATAATACCATAAAAAATAGCAGATTTTCTTACAGTCAGCTGTAGGCAATAGTAGAGCTACCCACTAAGTGTAACATCACAAATTTAGGATGAAAAATACACTGTGGCTTTAATTCTCCTCAGTTGTTAAGCAACTGTACGGCAACAAAATGAAGACAAAAGTTCAACTGAGCTTTGGACTCACTGAAAATTATGGCCAAATACTAACATGGTGAAAAATGACATATTTCAGTTATATGCACAGAGAGAATTGTAGAGAGAGAGAGAGAATAAAATAGGTTCTATGACTAAACTCCGA
>OMKZ01016340.1:21547-36743 GCA_900302535.1 Neoniphon sammara
GTTATAAGTAAAGGAAGAGGACACAATAATTTTGCGCTCTAATAGAACATAGCATTAATTTACGGGAATTTACAGGCAAGGAAAACTCAGTGACAAGACAGTGTCCAACATAAATAAAAGAGAACACATTTTTTAGCTTCTCTGTCTTTTCCTTTAACAACAAATAGCTTACAATCAGATGAGGCTCTTTAACCCTGCCTAGGCACCATTAACAAAAGCTGCTCAATAAAGTGCTCAATTTACTAGTTTATTTAGTAATAGCAAAAAAAGACAAAAACAAAATATTCTCCTAAATGTATCCCTTCCCTGAACACTTACCTTTTAGTACTAACACTGTAAGGCTTTACCTTTAACTCAAGCTACTATTCACAGCACTAGGGCTTGTTAATACTAATAATTCTTCCGTATTACAAAAGACAGTAAAGATATTCGACAGCAGATTGTAGTTAGGCTAGTAGACCGTAATCAATAGTCATTAGACACTAGACAATAGACAAGAGCAGTGGCCTGTCAAACCTGGTATAGAAATAACTAAAACAGGATACAACAAAATAAACTGCTTAGACCACCCAAGCTTGGCAAATTAAACACTTCACAGTTGAATACTTGAAAGTACATCACGTTATACATTTTCATCAAAATAATCTCTTACAGTAGCAGATAGTGAAAATAAACTCTCTTATGTTCACTGTCATGGGATTATTTTAGATTCAAGTCACTCATGCAGCGCGCCCACCAGGATAAACATGTGGGACTGGTTGCTTCATGCTCATCTGTCCTCTGTTTGGCACAATAAGCATAAACTTCAGTACGCTCCATTAATCCATCAAACACTTAGACATTTCTCGGTGTCTACATGCTTACACCATCCTTCAGTTTAGTAGTCCATCGCACCCAAGGTGGAATACTACACGTGATGCATAGCTACACACATTGGAGAAAGTACAAAAACATCACTCATGAGACTGACTCAGTTAACTTAGTAACATCCTCAATCCTCAGTATTTATGACCTTTTTAGTGTTTCATTGTATTATACAGGAATATTTACCCCCAAACATCAGTGATGGTTCGCAATATATTGCAGCCAGTAATCGTATCTCCATGACAACGTAGCCTATATGCAGCTACTAAAATGTCATTCTACCAAAATAATATTATCAACTAAAATAATAATAACACTGTTGAACATTTTCTAACCATTTTCACCTGGTTAAATGTCTGAAATAGCTTCTTATGCGATAAGCCAAATTGCACATACTGTGTTTCAATTCAACATGTCAGGCTTTGATTGTTTTCATTTCTCATTATAAAACGTTGCACATAAATGTAAATATAAACTGAGGATGTGCTTAGATAATTGCCATGGGGTGGGGTGTTTATTGATTGCTACTTTAATACTGGCTTGTTTTGCAACAACTTTGAAATATACTCTCATTTATTCCAAGCAAATGTGGGGAACTGGTCTAACAAAGATGAAAGCTAATGGAGATTGCTCAACAGGTGGATCTCACAGAGGAGGACGGAATAAATGACAAATCCTCTTCACATTGTTCATTCCATCTTGTGGCTCCTGAAACCTTTCATAGAACAACATATAAGGTATAAGGCAATATGAAACACAATATTGAACTTTCAAAACACCACTACACTGCAACCACTGACATGGTCAAGAGTTGACGGTGCAGACATCTAATCAGCATGAATGCTTCCACGTGTTCATACATTTTCTAAGCTTGTAGTAGCTTGATTTTTGAGGTTGATGAAAATACCATCTGTTTCAAAACAAAGGGAGTCGTCATTGTAGGCGAGTTGCCTGTGAATAGAAATAATTCACAGGCAACATTGTTTTCATGATTTTCAGGCTGTCAGCCAATTTCACAAATCTGGATCTGTGTTCTGTTTTGGCCTGCATTTTATCGTTAACGTTAACTAATAACGTTACTTCAGCCTTTAGTGTCTGCCTTTCAACTAACAACCTCTTTGTTACCTTGTTTGATCGCAGCTGCAGAAATTTTAAACAGCCAACCATTAAAATTCATCTGAGCCAAGGATACAATGCATAAGCTATGTAATTCGACCCACCAGCACAAAAAGTACCCTTAGCAGCACTTCATTTCCTTCAAACAAACAAAAACCCTACATGTGCTAGCTGTCATACATGTCTCATGTCAGTATGTTTACACTGTTTAGAGTAGCTGTCCAATTTTGTTCCAATGTGGCAGATCGCGAAGTAGCCTTGGCATAAACATTTTTACTTTGACTTAGCCTAGTGACACTTCATTCAGAGACTAGAGCTAGAAGTGCCAGCTAACGTTAACTGATAACGTTACTCCAGTCTTCAGTGACATTTCTCTGTATTACAAATGTAAGAAATATAAGAATGTAAGAAATAGAATATGCATTTCTGTGCGTATTTCTTAAATGTAGTTATTCAGTCACTCATAAAAAGTATGCATGCCCATCAAAAAAACTGGGAAAAAAAAGATGATGCTGACGGGTTCCAGATGTTTCTGGGAAATTTTAATATCTCACAAGTATGAATATCTCATTAAACTTTTAAAGCAAAAAGATGAATAAGTCACTGTATAATTCATGCTCCTGACCTCTGCTTAATTAAAATAAAACAGTGCCATGAGTTCGTAATGGCAGCTGTTCCCAGGAATAGGTCTGAGTCCTTATCTCCGGGGCCTGAGGGAAGTGTTCATTTACCGTAACAACTCAAATACAGGGACGAGGGTCACGGTGGGTTGACAGGTTTGTACTCTGGAGATTTGAAGGAAAACTAGAAGCAAAGATATCAGTGTAGAGATCCAGACATTCAGCAAGGCTTGAAAGAAATCTTTCACTTCATCATTTAGCCTGAAAAAAATTAATACAAATGCCGAATCAAATGATACTTCTCAACATTACGCAATGTTTCACTAATATAAGTCAAAAAAGTTCATTAATGTTTAATGAAAGTCAAATTTTTCAGTATGTGGTATGTCCACCATTTGCCTTAATCAAAGCTTGAACTCTTACCAGGTATCGGTTCTACAGGTTTTGACAGAATTTGAGAATCCACATTATTCCAGCACTCTGTTACAGGATCCAGAGAGTATCTTGTGATGTTAAAAATATGTTTTGACATTTCCTTTTTCAGTTTTTGCATGTTTGCCACCAGTGTTTGCCAGGCTCATTGTCCTGCTGGAAAGTAATTCCTCAACCACACAATTTTAAGCCAAATGGAGTTGTATTTCTCTTTGGCCAATGTGTACTTGACCCTGTTCAATGCACCAATTCCAGAAAAGGCAAAATGTCCTCACACCTTTACTGTTGGTTTTATGCACTGTTGCATTAAGCTCTCATGCAGCTGCCTACTCACATAATGTCCCCTATTGCAACCTAGTTCAGACTTTGCTTCATATGTAAACAAAACCTTCTTCTAGTCTTCAAAAGTGACATCTTGATATTGTTTGGCCCATGCTAAATGTTTAGAGTAGTTTTGTCATCAAAGTAGTGATCTGGAATCTGCTAGTCTTCCACTAAGGCAGCAGTATGCCAAACATCTTTTTTAGTATACTTGGAGTATACTAACTGGAGTAGGGTGTTCTTTGTTAAGCTTTTTATTTTGAATGCAGGTACTGTTCTGTATCAAAATAGTGTTAGCTTGATATACTGGTCTTCACATGGTGTTTACTTTTAGTCTGCCTTGCCTGCTTTGGATGAAAATGACTTGGTTTGTCAAAACTCTATAGTGTGCATTGCCCCCCTTTCAAAGTTTCAGCACAGCTGTAATTTGGCAGTGGAGTAGTTTTTCTGCACTCAGGAGAACAATTTGGCCCCAAAGTGCTTCACTTTGACATTGTTCAAAACAATCGGGAAAAAAAGCTTCAATGCTTTTTCAGTGTCCTTTTTCAATGGTAAAGCAAAAAAAAAATGATACAATGAATGAATCCTTACACTTCTAAGTGTTACTAAGTGAAAGTGGACAGGAAGCAGCACTGACAGCCTGACTCCTCCTGTGTCACCCCGACTCTTCAGGTGACAAACACCCGCAGCTCTTATCTGTTGAGGCAGACAGCAGTTTTGGTGCAAGATGCCGACTCGCTCTGTGCTCTGTGACTTGAGGACGGGGGTAGCAGGCAGTGATGAGCGTTAAGCGCAAGAATAGAGCAGCTCTGAGAAAGCAGCGGGAGAAAAGAGGCAGAGGTACAAAGGAGACAGCAGACTGACAGAAATTGTGAGCATGCAAGCTGAGAGCCACAAGAGTCGGTGATGCAAAACAATCTCCATTATCATAAACTTCTGCCTTCCACTTCAAGAGAAGGCACTTCACTGCAGACCGTGCATAAAGACACTTTATTACCACATCTGATGGCATACAAAATGGCACCAGCTTGTCCACCTTGTCAGACATGTTTGCTGTGTGGCTGCAATGAGTGCCTCTGAACAAATGAACCAAAACCAATGCATCACACAAAAACATCTCTACACGGCACGCATGAAGGGATTAGAGTAAAAGTGGCATGAGTGGCATTTTCCTAATTTTAATATGCAGTTATGCCTTTTGTGAATTCAACCAGTACATTTCGCATGAGCCTCGGATTTTACATTTTAGTTGAAGTTTGATTACTATTATAAATGTCATCTTTTTGTTAATAAAGATGGAGTTCAAACAAGAGCTTTTCAGTGTTATATAGCACTCAGCTATAAATGTCACCTACTTCTCTTGTGTACTAAACACTCAGTATATATATATCATAATATATGCCATTCAACAAGAGGGCTACTCGCTGTTGTGTGTGCTACAGCACGACGGTGTTTACATTCACCTTGGCAGAACAGAAGAGAAAATAAATGATCAACATGGAAAACATGAAACATAGTGAGCACTGCAGGCTTAGTGAGGTCCAGAGCTGTGGTATGGCATATCAATGGGGTAGAAGCAGTGATGAAATGACAAATGAGATTCACATTCATGCACCACCGTTATTTACCATTGACATGTAGATACCTCAGTCCCTCGTTCATAAAGGTTTATAATCATGAAGGTAAAATTTACATTCCTCACAGAGCTCTGTTTACACCCCACTGCACAGTGCATATCATTTGATATTTTTTAAGATGCATTCTCTTCACGTAGGAAGTCCATTCATTCTCTCTTCAGTAATTGTACACAGACTGTTTATAATACTAAGGATGATTAATTAACCTGCATTTTAGTGGATTCAGTAAAGCCTAGAACAAGTGAATTATAATTGCTTCTGCACTGTATTGTCTCCCATGATGACTAATAATGAAAGACATTGAGAACAAAAACAGCTGACAATTGACTTTCATGTCTTTTTTTTGGTTTTGAGCAAAAATGTTCTCACCACCCAAGGATGAAATGCTCACATGGAACAACGCTGCGGTGTCTTCTCTCTCAGGGTGGCAAACAGTATTTTTGAGGCCACAAAGATTGCAGTCCTTTCCATTCACTTAATTGTCCGTCAGCAGCAGTGGGAGGCCAATGTACCTGTTGCTTACATCTTGCACTTTGTTTTCAGCTCTCTGTGGATCTCATCTAATCCCTTGAACTTCAAGAACAAGTCTACTTCATGCCTAGAAGTGATACTTATTGGTCTCATTTCTTCTGGTTTCTGTAAATGAGGAGAGGATTTGGTCTTCATATCTTGAAAAAAATGATTCATGTTTGAGCATCCCTCTGTGGCATGCCACTGGTCACTGCTCTGTGTGTGTTTGAATATACTCTGCTTGACTTAAGTTCTATGACAGTCAGTTTGTAAGGGCTTGTGTTCCTCATGTCTTGCCATAGTCTTGCCCAGTCTTTTTCCCCTGCCCCCCGTCTTGTATTTAGTCTCATTAGTTCTGCTCTTGTGTTGCTGCCTGCCACACCCTCGTTGTCTCCGTTAGCCAATCCTAGTGTTTCTCCAGTTCCAGTGCTGCAGCAGTCATCTGTTCCTGTGTTTCAGAAGCCTCCTCTTTTCCGATCAACCACCTGTTGATCGCCTCCCTGGTTCCCTGCACTCTGGCTGGCCGACTGAGCGCTGCCTCTCTGGTTTCCTAGGCTCCGGCCGTCCACCCAAGCGCTGTCCTCCTGGCTACCTGTGGTTTGTCCTGGCCCATGGACTGTCAAGTTTTGTTCTTCTTGTTTTTGTGATTAGTTCTGTGTATTTATACCTGTGTGTTCCCTTTGTTCTTTGTCAGTTCGTCATCAATGTTTCCCAGTTTTGAAGCTGTCGTCTTTGCTCTTGGTGTTTTGCTCCTCATGTTCTACTCATTCAGTTCAGTTTGCCTTTGCCTGCCTGAGTCGGGAAATAAATAGTTCTTTTCTTCACTTCCTGGGTTTGTTGTCTCCTGCATTTGGGTCCTCCTGCGCTGCTTAACCATGACAGGTTATGTGTCAGATTACAAGACATTGTCGCCTGTCTGTCGAGGCTTTGCAGCTTTTCTATTTCATTCACATTCAAAAATGTCTTTCTGTGGGGACATATGGGGTTGGCATGGCTACCAGAGAAAATCCCTTCTCCCACAGGAGTTTATTTTGAAAATGCTGGCACTGCTCTGTAGACAAAGAGAAAATGACTCTGCAGGCGACGGCACCACTGGAACTCTGTCTTCTCTATTCAGGCTTGAATGCAAGCAGCTCTCTGCAAGTTTATATCCAGGAGACTGCGACTTCTCTGAAGCTTCATGCGGTGACACTGACATTAAATTCATCCCAAGCTCACCATTTGATGGAATGATGTGAATTTGATATGAATACTGACCTGAATGGCTCCACAAATGAATTCACCATGCCATAAAATATATTCTGCCTTTCTCATCAATATTGTTTCACATGGCAAGCAGCAACAACTATATGGATGAGAGAATTTTCCTGAATTTACTTGCATAGCATCAACATGTTGACCATACTGATCTCAAACTTGCTCTAAACGTGCATGTTATTTACACATTTAAATTTAATACAGGTTGCATATGTGAATATTTGTACTGGAAATGGCACTTCAGTTGAACTGGTATACAAGTATAAATACTCGACCATGGATAGACTGCAGTTCATCATCCAAACCAATGAATGTCCATGAACTCATTAAGAACCTAAAAATATAGGAATAGGAACGTCTTTTCAGCTGATACAATAAATAAATAACTAAATAAGTTTTCTATTGTTCAGACAACAATTGTGTCCATACTTGCAAGGATGTATGCTGTCCAAGGCCATTTTGACACAATAGAGCAAAATGTTCTGTTTTTTTTTACAGGAGACAATTTTAAAACACGTCTGTGTCTTACATCAAAATGCAGGATGGTTGTTGCTCAGATCGAGCAGAGAGTTTCATTACGTTTTATTTATTCGAAGGCCTCACTTTAAAATCCCCATATCATTTCACATTTACCCAGTTTTAAATTATGGAGCTCTGGTACAACATTGTGAATATTATTCAGTACTCCCTGCATAAAAACTTGCACTTTCATGATTTTAAAATGCTTTTTGGTAATGTTTGCCATTGCATTTAGTTTCTTAACGCTGTGTGATGTATGTTTGTCAATGTATGAATGATGTGCAGTGCTGTCGTTATAGTCAATAATAATGATAGTAATAAAAACGAAATAACTAACAATTGAATGATAAGTCTGCAGTATGCTGAAGTACTCACCAGCACAACACAGCTTAAAAATAGATAAATGAAACCTCATTAGTGATTCCCCACTTGATTGAAGCCTGGTGGATCTAACAGAGTCAGTAAAGAAAGTGAGAAAGCCTGACTGGAATGGGAAACATTGGAAATGAAAAAGGATCCATAATAACAAGACTTCGATGTCTTCCAGCAGAACTGTCACTGGTGTCAGCCCCATGTCTAAATAATGCTCTGCCTTCACCATTAGTGTAAAGACTTTGGTGTGATGCAAAGTTCACAAGCCTAGATGCCATGACGACTTCATAAAGCTGCAGATCAAGAGGACGCCAATCTGTAATCCTCTGGCTATCATAGAAGATTATCAATTCTTTCAATATCATAGCCTGAAGTTGTGTTTTCTGTAACAGCCTTCATATATCTGTGCTTAAGCATAGCTTTCAATTAGATGTAAAGTGAAGTACATACTTAAATGAGCTCTGAGGGGATTCCCAGGAAGGTTTCTACTTTGCATTCTACTTGTGTCACTGTGAATGTCAGTCCTGCCCTCACCAGTTCTGTAAGGCCCACTGCGCTCATTTGATGATGAAACTGTCAGTCATCATCTTTGATGCTGGAAGATGTCAGAACCAGAGGTAAGTTACTTGTAATGATAAAAACATTTCTTCTTCACTGCGCTATATAACAGCAATATGCTGCTGTCAGCCAGAGTGAAGCTTCTTGTTCTTCACTCCAAGATGTTCACACTAACACTGTGGATTAAAATAGCCCATTTCTAACCTCTGAAACACTTTGAATCCTCATATCATGTGAGATGTACATTATTTAAAATAGATTTAAGTAAATATACTCATGTTTTATATGTGAAACATTTTTATGGTCTGAAAATCTCTTAGTGATCCTTTAAGGCTACTGTGTTTATGATGGCATGTTGTCTTTTAGTAAAAAATAAATAAATAAATAAATAAAAATAAAAAATTATATGCATGCATAATTTTGATTAATGATTAATCTTTATTTTGTTTTTGAATGCATGAAAACAACACCAACTTGGGGCTAAAATGGAGCTATGAGACTAAAGGATTTCAATTATGCAGTATCTACTATCATGTGTTGCCTGTTCTTGCACAGGGGACATGATAGACAAAGAGAGGGTAAGAAAAGTAGACAAAACAAGGTTGCACCAATCGAGCTAACACGTTACGGAAGTGATGATGATTCCCTGGTATCGAGAATCGTGTCTGGAATAAAGCTGCATCAGTGCTGCTTTCCTCACTGATTTTCATATTGACAGGCGCTCTATTCTACCCTGCTAATTAAAATTGATGGCAGTGGCGCGTGGCTCGAGAGACACAGAGAGAGAGAGGAAAGCCTAATGGTAAACAGGAATGTGCATGACTGTGGCCCAGTGGTCCCCTCTGCCAGGTATAATGAAATGCCAGAATCAAAACATCCTCTCGTTTTGTCCGCACTCAAGCACCGAAAGGAGATGGTAGGGAGCGTCTAGGAGGATCGTGTGCCGGCATACACATCTCTTCTCCCTCCTCAACCTGTCAGAAGAAGTTAATAGTCTATTAAATCACTGTCTGTTCTGTATAAGTTGATTCTTAGACACAACAGGTGGTTTGGCAGAACAGGAAACTCAAGTGTTACAAGTTAACAAGGTACTTATGATCAGGTCCTCTGTGGGAGCTGATTTTTATACAAAATTTGCACAAAATGATGTAGAGGAGACAAGGTTCTTTTCCCCAATTTTCCATGCTACAGTGCAGACGTATTCAATGAAAAATGGAAATAAAGTATTGTACAAATCAATTCAGCAAATGACATCTAACTCCTGCTGAACGGATCATACACAGTTAATTGAATTTCACCATCACAAATCGGGAAATCAAAGTTTAATTTCTATTTCTTTAATCGCCTCAATTTTCCATGGTTCTAAAAAAGAAATCACCTATGGCTGAAAGCTCACCCTTACAGGGAATTGAAAGAGGAAGGCAGTTTCTAATTACATTTACTGTGGGTTTTTCAGCCAGCCTTCAGCCCAAGGCCAATCTGTTTCCAGTGCAGATCCAATATTGCTCTGTCCAGCGTGTATGGTTAGATTATGATTACTGATCCTGTGTTTTATCACACCTGTTCATCCAAACTGAACTTTAGGCTAGTTTTATTACTGAATGTTAACATAGCTCGGAGGGCATTAACTTTTTTTTTTTTTTTTTTTTTTTTTAGCAAACAGTGATAATATTGCTCAGTCAGAGACCTGATGTTGTATAACCTCTTTAACCACTGTTCCCTGATGTGTAACCTTAGGCAGGAAATGAGCAAAAGCAATTCAATTTTCCCATTTAAAATAATCATATTTCCATCTGCACAGCAGGCAGGTCAGACCTTTCTAACAAGGGATTTACACATCTGGATGTCATTTGAAAGATGTTAATAATGATCAACTCTAAAGCAAACTACCCTGTTTCTGCCAAGCTCAGTTCTGCTGTGATTCTTCACCAGGGTAAGAAATGAACAGCTGTCTTCTCTCAAAAGTTTCTGAACAGTATGAGCCCACTGATGACTACGAGTAAAGCGAGAGCAGCATGTGTATTTTTCCCCCAGAGATGACCAACCCTGTCTTGTTAATGAAGACACCACAACAGACTCTTGACTCTTGATTTTTTTGTTGGTTGATTTTGGGTGATTTCACACCTGATGGATTTAGTTCAAACTCTCATATCTCTCTAAGTTTGGCTCATTTGGTTCATGTGGTTCACGTTATTCAAACTCAAGTGTGGACCTAATAAACTGCACCGAGACCCAAATCAAGAGGTGGTTGTGTCACGGTACAAATTGAAATCAGTTGAATAATTGAGTTCAGTTCAGGTGTGAAATCAAAGACACTCGAAGAAAAAGGAAGCGCTGACATAATTACAAATTTCATTAACATTATTTTTGGAATTTCATATGTGTCATTAGTTTGATTATATGTTATTATTATTGTACTTATAATAGGTAGGTCTAATAGAAGTCTATATTAAATTTAATAAGAAATCACGCTTACCAGATTCGACTCCACTGCAAGTTGAGGATGTCTCCTCACGTTATCTGTAAAGGTACTGGAGGGCAACACATCCTCGAATGATTGTAATAATGACACAAAGTTATGAGTATAAACTCCAAAGGAGTATAATAAATGTCAGCATTAAAAGATATAGCTGGTGGTTCATTTTTCAAGTTCTACTTTGCGCCAAAATTTTTGCCATTATTACCTTCCCGCTGCCTTGGTTCATTTTTGTTTGCTAGTGTGTGAAAACCACCTGTGCCAAAACAAAATTGCAACAGTGTCATAATTTTAGGGCCGATTTATCCCAAAACTAAAACGAACCAGGTCTGAAATCGCCAAAAACATTTTTTGTCAACTGATTCCATCATAATTGGCAGAACAGACCGGGAGAACAGAATAATTATTAAACCTGTGTGTGTGTGTGTGTGTGTGTGTGTGGATGTGTACACAACAGGTACACACTTGGCTAATTAAGCAGTTAGCATGTGTGTGTGTGTGTGTGTGTGTGTGTGTGTGTGCGCGCGCGCGCGCGCGTGCGTGCGTGCAACAGGTACACACTTAGCTAAATAAGCTGTTAGCATGATCTTGTAATGTTACTCAGACTGTAGAAGGTCATGGACGGGCTCAGATGCTTGTCTTACCATGGAAGTGATAGACACACCTGAATTGAAGCTGACACGCCATCCTATTGTCTCGGCACACTGTTGCTATAGCAATGACAAATCGCACCCTGAGAGGTACTGACCTGCAGGATCACACAAAAGAAATCGGTGAACCAGAATCTAATAAAAAGGTATAACCGTTAGGCTGTTCATGCTTGACCGCTGGCAACGTCTTATTGACAAGAAATCACATAAAGAGAAAGTCTGTCTCTCGCTGTGAAAAGAATCTCTGGAAAGCTGAAAACAAATCAGTTAACCTCTCGTGGCTCAGCTCACGTTAAACTCAAAGCGAGGTGGTGTGAATGAACTCATTACATCATCAGATTGTCAGCAAGCTATTTGCTACTCCTAATTTTTCAACACAGCAACTGTAAGTAGCTCCGTGCATAAATAATTCAAGCAGCAGATATGCAGCCACAGATTAATTTGAATGAGAACAGCATGAGTAATGAGTCTGTCATCAGGTCCTGCATCTGCCTGGTCAAGATAGACTGTGGAAGATTGGGACCATGGCCAACTCAGCTGGGGAAATCAATGGACAAACAGCTTTCCCCTGGCTGATTACTTTCAAGCCAGCAATCTTGTGCTGGTGAATCGCTCTGGAGTAGCTTCTGAAAGTCAATAAGAGACAAAATGAAGGTAGGTGGCTCGTTGTGAAAATTGGAGACTTATTGAGGAACAAAGAAACACCACTAGCCCACTTATTGCATAGTAGCCTGGAGAAAATAACGCCGGATTGGCCCATGCAGAATGCATTGGATTGTCCCCACAAAAATGATTTTAGCTGTTTGAAATAGCAATGTAAAAAAAATCACCATTAGAGGAACAGTTGATCCAAAAGACAAAACAAATCCCACTCACCCATATAATGCCATTTATCCATCCTGTGTAATTTGGCTTTAGGTTTCTAGTGTGTCATGATCTTCCTTGTGTCCCAGTACCCCAAAATAATGAGCAGGCTGGGTAGTGCTTTGTGGAGCTTAAACTGTCAAAAAGTACATGTGAAACACTCAACAGCAGCAGCACTTTTCTTAAAAAAAAAAAAAAAAAAAAGCAAAAAAAAGCACAAATATCGAGCATAATCCACAGCCCTCATGGGACAAAGAGTTTCACTGGGAACTATTTCCAGATGAAGGACACATCAAACTGTGTCTATTTGCACCTAATGAATACAAATTAGAGGTGGTTATCTGTTTTTGTATTTTGGGTGAACTGTTCAAGTACAAGTTACTCTTGTACAAGTACAAGAGTACAAGTTAAAAACTGAATAATTCATTCATTGAATGAATCTTGCAAAGAATCTGTGACGCCCACATTATTCACAGACAAATGATTGACAGCTGTGATAAAAATACGAAACGCTGTATGAGAGTCTTAATGGCTGTGAATGTGTCAAAAATAACCTTGGATATAACTTCTAATAGCACTGGAAGAGTCATGTTAAACAAAAACCCTTTCAGAATGTTTCTGTATTTATTTGAGGTTATCATAAATAAAAGGGGGCTCTGTGAAAAACCACTACATCAATCAAATTTTGACTTCATCAGCAGGAATAAAAAGGTGTTACATGTCTTTATGGTTGAGAATCAATTTGTCCTTGTTATATAAAATATTTTTCCATTCTAGGGTACTGGGCTGTGTTTGACCAGGCTTTGATCAGGCTGTGTTAGGAATTTGTGCCATTTCCCTGAGCTGCAAAGGAAACATATAGTTTCTGCAATCCCATTTCCCAGTTCATTTTTTTTATCAAGTTGTACAAGGAAAATTTAATGACATGCCTCTGCATTTTTTTATGTATTTAATATAGAGCTGAGTTTGACATCATCTCTTTTTTTCTTTCAAACGTCAGGACTCTAATGTTATTCATACATGAACCGCACATCTTCACGCTACACTCCTGCTTTTTAAACTCTGATTGTATCTTATGTTCTAGGGTTGCCAGTAGGATGTACTGAAAGACAAGTAGATACTTAAGTAGACAGTAGATACCTTTGTGCACTAAAATATCCAGTGTTCTTTTCATTATGACTAGTTCTACCGAGAATTTTTGGTTCCCACCTTCCCACAGTACGGCTTTGGAAGTGGTGGCATCTTTCTGCCTTTATTAATTGGGAAAACAGGGGATATATTTTTTTTTTTCATTCCATTAGATGTCCAGCAGTAGAAATTTCAGTTTCTAGAATTTTAATTCTATTTGGAATTAATATATTTCTCTTTGTAGATCTTAACAAAAAATACCGTATAAGCAGTGATTTCCTCGAGTGAGGCTGTGGATTGATGTTTGGATTTTGGGATGTAAATGATTTAGTCCGAATGTGTAACACTGTTCTCACTGGATTTTACTCACTACACATGACTGCCTAGCACTATCCTGAAGTGCATCACTTTATTTGCACTGTCCAATGTTAATATCAATATCATTAATATATGTATCAGCTTAGAAAAAAAACTAACCCTACTAACTGTCGATGCTCTGTTAAAAGTCAAATGATTGTCAACTGATACTAAGTTTAGTATTTACATTGGACAAGTTGATATAATGTTAAGTATCTGCACTGATAAATTTATGAAACTCAACTAATATAAAGTCAATACTAAATTACATATTAACAGCATGCAGTCCCAATAAAGTGGGACTCATAATATTATTTTGGAGAAAGAACGGAGAAAGAAGAAGGTGAACTAGCACCCAAGGAGTTGGAGGGTGACAATTATCTTTTTGAGGGCAAGACAGTTCTTTTGCTTCATGGCGTCATGCTGCAAAACCTTGATACTGATGTCCAGCGGTGAGCTGCTCCTCATGACAGTCCTGTCCTCAGTCTGGGCATGCACAGTTTCATACAGTGTCTGATGGTGTTGATGCTACAAGGTCAGCTGGCTCTTGTCCACGCAGGCATGGTGATGGAGTATTTCTGCCCGAGGGGATTTCAGTCATGACTGTGGTATGTACTAACACCCTGCGTTTTGCCAATTATCAGTCTACCACCGGAAGTCTGTTTCTTATTGTGCCCAAACAAAGTCAACCATAATCCAGAAGCAAAGCTGAAATATGCACTACTGGTGCTGCAATAATAATCCCACTTTCAGGAATGAGGCCATGTAGACATCATGACAACAACCAGCCTTTTCACACCCCTGGTTCCTCACATGTTGCTCTGTGTGTGTGTGTGTGTGTGTTTGTGCCCGCAGTGTGCAGTTGATGGCTTCTGGCTCTCTCTGCCTTTCTGTCAATCATCACGCATTCCTCACATTACAATCATTTTAGCTCATGATCCAAAAGAAGAAGAATCTAAAATTTCACTCTGATGATGCGGTTCTGGCTAAACCCTGGCATAATTTATTACATTCAGTATTTTATTTTATTTTCAAATATCTGAACACACAGATGCTCCCATCGCACAATCCCATATGAACTTCTTATACAATGGAAACATAACTTGTTAACATTATCATAAAGTAGTTCTCTAATCCCAAACAAAAGCGATTATCTTTAGGTAATTTTTGACTTGGCAGTTATTAAATCAGCTACAGTATTTATATGATTTATAATAACAATAAAGCAGGATAATGAACCTGAGGCCATGCATTTTATGTTGATATGTGCCTCCCTCTTTTGTTGCTTTTTCTCTTATGTACCAGGATATGCATATGGACAGACATACAAATACACATGAACACATATATACACATGGCATCAATGGAGTTCCAGTATTTTACTCTGATTTACAAACACACACACACACACACACACACACACATGCACGCGCGCACAGTGTGAAAGAAACAGATTGTTTGAACTTATACTTGAACTCAGACAACAGAAAAACGTTGTGCATGTGCAGCATTGCC
>OMKZ01016341.1:0-20363 GCA_900302535.1 Neoniphon sammara
CAGAAATTTGCTCTCACTTAACAAGCAGAATGAGGAGCAGATCAATTATCTGTCAACAGGAAAGGGTGCACTGAATAATCTGTGCTAACTGGATGAATGAGTATTTTACACATCAAATTGCCTCTTGCTTACATCGCCCTAGTAGCAGAGGAAACATTTGTATGCACATTTTTTCCTCATGATTTTGGTACAGAGCATGCTCTTAAATTTTAGAAATCCATCCAAATCCAAAATTTAGTCTGTTATTGTCTTCCTCTCTCAGATGGACTTCGTAGTTCTGGTGAAAGTGTGGGCTGGAGGGATCACATTACCCACGGTTCCTTTAAGAGGGTCCACAGAGATGGCCATGCTGCATGCTCAACGCCGTCCGACATGTCTGGACCATCCACACCTGTCCACACCAGCAGCCCTTTACGTACACAGGAAAGGTAATCCATTTTCACTCTGGATTATGAGAAGATTCCTACTGTTGGCATCCGTGCTCCACCTCCAGATTTGCCCTTATCAGGGTGGATAAAAAGCAAGAAGCAATCTACTGATAAATACATTTTAAACTAACATAAAATTGTGTCTGCCCCCTTGGACAGACAAGATCAGAGGCACTGACATGAAGGCATTTGCAGTCAATCTGATGGCTACAAAAATTCAGGAAGTACAAATAACCTGTATATGATTTCAGGTAAAAATTTTTGCCATAGGTTGTAGATTTCACTTAGTGGCATTCTTCTCAAGTGCTGCCTTGAGTAGGAATGACACATCACTGCTCATGCTATCATGCGGTGCTACATTAGTCACCTGAATACTGAAAGATCTCATGTCTGTCCACTTAAGTCCCAGTCTAGGAGGGAGAGAGTTCGAAATCCGGACAACCGACATCATCAACAGTGACTATGATGCTTCCCAGCCGCAGGACAGATCGTACCATGACAACAACATCATTCAGGATCCACCGCAAACCCAAACACACAGCACAGATCCCTCATCTTCAGCACAGGCTGCCAAAGACACACACTCACACCCTGTAGCCACACCTCCTCACACAGAGCCCACCAACCACTGCACTGCACCCAAAGATGCACCCCTACCCATCTGCCAGCAGAACCACTGTAGCTTACCTACAACTTCAGCTTTATCTACGCAGAACCAGAGCACTACCCCATCCGTCACACCAGACACATCAAATCAGACAAGTGCCCACTGCCAGGCCACCTCCTCCCCTACCCAGGTCTCACCTGTGTCGGATACACACCCGCAACCTGGCCCCCTCACCCTCCAGACGCCCCACCCTTCAGAGACTGCTGCTCTGGCTTCTGTTGGCACGCAGGCAACATCCCAGCCTCAGAGCCAGACCCCAAACCAAGTCCCTGGCTCTCCAGGACCAAGCACAGCACAAGTTCAGATCAATGGATCATCTCCACCCAGGGAACCTACTCCAGAAGCCCCAAAGCCCGCCTCCACCACCCCCAATGCCTCATCTGCCCCGGCATCTCCCACTGCAGCCTCACCCTCTTCCCCCCAGCCTCCGTCCAGCAGCATGGAGGGCTCCCCTGTCGCTGAGGCCCCAGTTCCGGGCTTTGCCACCCTGGCTAGGAGGTTAATGTTGAGTGGGTCTGATCCCCACCATCCGAACCACAGCCATCACCATGGACCCCCACATCACCATTACCCAGGCATGGAGCTCAGTGCTGTCGGACATGTGGACAAACCCTACTCTCCTGCTCATGATACCAATGATAGGCACTGCTACCCTGCTAATGTACCTCAGCTCCATCCACCCTCCTACTCCAACTACTCCACCATTTCCATCCCCCTTCCTCACCCTCAGCCTCCTCTCCCCGAGAAACGTCGCCAACCTGCCCCACCGGGTTCACCCAACGGTGGGGTAGGGACTCTGAGAGCAGCCGTGGGCCATGTGCCTCCGTCCATGAGCAACACCACCCAACAACAGCAGCAGCACCATGTCACGTTCTCTCCGACAGTGGGGGAAATGGCGCCTCCTGCAGGTGAAGTTGAGGGAGGAGTGTCTGTGGAGGCTGAGAATGCCAACAGGGTCAGTGTGAAGTTTGTCCAGGACAGCTCAAAGTTCTGGTACAAGCCTGGCATTTCCAGAGAACAAGGTGGGTCCCAAAGAGTCAAAATTATTAATTATTGCCTGTCATGTTCATTAACTTTAACTTTACCTACTCTTGTTTGCCATGACCAGCAGAGATCATAGGAATACAGATACTGCTGAGAAACATACAATGAACCATTTCTTAAGTCTTGCTTATGTTTGGCTGTAGCAATCTCAGCACTGAAGGAGAGAGAGCCGGGGTCTTTCCTCATCAGGGACAGTAACTCCTTCCAGGGGGCCTACGGCCTGGCTCTAAAGGTGGCTACGCCTCCTCTTAACATCAGCAACCACAGCAGCAAGGGTGAGAATTATTTTTTACCTGGTCCTGGTTCTGATCCAGGGTTTGGAAAAGGATTCAAGCAGAGTTTGACTCTTGAACCTAGCAAGCAAAGTATGTTAAAAAGGTACTAAGAATTAAGTTGCACCCCAAACCAGAATTAATGTTTTAGTTTCCTAACACTGATTGATGTTGTACACAGTGATGAATAGACCTAAGTAATATATCACTGATATAAGGCTCATTTATGAACATCCTTATTTGTGACTGCACAATTTGAAAAAGCATAGGTCTTCTTTAGCCTACCACTTGTCGTGGCCCCAATTAGGTAATCTGCACCAATCTGATTGTAGTTTATCACAAATTACATGATTGTTTCACCTATTTGGTTTCTTTTGTTGTAGTGCATAGCAGCAGCAAAGTCCAGCCGTTCAGGGTATTTTACATGACATGTAGTTATACAACAGATGCCTCATCCTTGACAGATAATCTTTCCATCTAGATAACACATTCTTTCTCCTGTATGTTACAGTGAGTGACCCCCTGGAGCAGCTGGTCAGACACTTTCTGATAGAGACGGGCCCTCGAGGAGTCAAGATTAAAGGTTGTCAGAATGAGCCCTACTTTGGTAAGAATACATACCGCAGATGGGGGCAACTATAAGAGGGAAATAACAGACCCCTTCTTAACATACTCTATCACTTATGGTTAAAATATGATTGAAAAAAATATTTTCTCACCCATTTGACGTTCATCTGTCATTACAGGGAGTCTGTCTGCATTAGTCTACCAGCACTCCATCACACCTATCTCTTTGCCCTGTGCTCTGAAGATCCCAGAAAAAGGTCCGTCCTCAAAATTAGCTGTTTTTAATTATGTTTTTGCATGATAGTGTTGATAAGCCTTTTTGAAATTATTTGTGATGAGTTAACCCATTTCCAACAAATCAAAAAAGGCATGTATAGCTCATTTAAACAGATGTTCTACCATGAAAACTCCAAGTGGCAGGAGATAATGCTCTGAGATGCAGGAGTTTTACAGCACATGCACTTGATATGATATAAATCACTTTGGTCTTTCTTCATTATGCTGTTAGACCTGATAGGAGAGATACAGGAGGTTCAACCAGTGAGCAACATGAGCACAGCTGCTGACCTGCTGAAACAAGGAGCAGGTGAGTTCTTCATCTCTTTGTCCGACTCACAGTTGTGTATTGAGTGAGTCAAATAATTTGGAACATAGCTGTCTTGTAAAGTGTCAGCACCAGTTAAGTTAAGTTCCTAGCACCCAGCTGTAATTGGTTAATTACAGTGATTTTTTAAATAAGTTCAAAAAGACCACAGATATTGCATACCAAGCTATTCTGCACATATTACACATAAATACTATTACTACTACCACTATAAGGCTACCACTAGTTTTACTAATGATAATGATAATAACAAAAACTTTATTGTATCACTTTTCGCAACAAAATAATTAAAGACAAATAAGATAGAGAACAGAAATATCAAAAATTATTGAAAACAAAATAAAGAAATACAGAATAAAAGGCAAATACAGCAAGATGACAGTGATTTTTCCAGCCAGAGCTCCAGCCTAAGGCCAGGACAGCCAAGGCCTGATGACCTTTGACCTTCAACCTGCTTACTCTCTGATTGGTTATCTGTCTCTCTCTCCTCAGCTTGCAACGTCCTCTACCTGAACTCTGTGGAAACAGAGTCTCTAACCGGGCCCCAGGCCATCGCCAAGGCAACGGATGCTACCCTGGGCCGTAACCCACGTCCCGCCGCCACGGTGGTCCAGTTCAAGGTGACGTCCCAGGGCATCACGCTGACTGACAGCCAGCGCAGGTAAGAAACACCTCTCCAGGCAGCCGACTACTTGAGGGTCAAATGATGTTTTGAGAATTTTTTTTTCTCACTATTACTGATTTTCTTGAAACATTGTAGCATCATAATGCAGCAAGATTCAGAGTGCACCCATGTTCTGTGAAAACAAATATGTGGCCCTAAACATATTTGTGCTAATTAATGATGTTATCAGCAGAACTGGTTGTTAAATATATCATAACCAAATACCAACCACATTAATATATTATATATCATCATGATTATGGTGGGGCATTAGTCAGCTTAAGTGCTTTTGTTTACAACAACTTACTGTAATTATTTAGGCAGACTTATCTTTATTTACCTCTTATCCTCTGCTGCAATGGCCTAATTTTCCTGCGAGAATCAAAGTTTCATCTAATCTAACAAGTAATTGTCCACAGTGCCTCTTCCACAGCTGTGGATTGCTGTCAAGGAGACTTGATTACTTTTCCCTTGTTGTCTTTAAACCACTCTACTGACCTTTTAACTCTCCTTGGCTGAGAACCACCTAATTAGTGATGACGATGATAGCCCAAGTTAAACACACTCTGCAGCTACAACTCAAAGGCCCATTTTCCCATGACCTCATTACATTTCAGTGCTAATAGATTCAGTGCATAAAAGGCCTGTTGTGTCTTGCCATCTGTCTGTACCGCTGTCTGTCTTTGTGCCTGTAGGGTTTTCTTCAGGAGACACTACCCAGTTAACAGCGTCACTTTCAGCAGCGTCGACCCCAAGGACAGGAGGTGGGAACTGGAAGTTAAATCTTATGATTCTTATCGCTGGGACGTGTAGTTGGTACCGTAACTAACCTCGTAAACCTGCCGAAATCATGGTCACTGCAAGCATTCATCCATTGCATCCACGATCATTCACTGCATTTGTTACATTGAGCCCTCGCATGGAGCTGTGTCTCTTTTCCTGCGAGCACGTTTGTCAGTGTGTGTGTGTAGAGAGAAACAAAAAATTACTTGGCGGTATTTTGCGATGTGCGTGCTTGTTGGCTGTAGCTGAGGCTGCAGCTGCATCTCTACAGTACGTCAGCTTGTTTGGCAGCTCTGCCCATTCCTCTGTGTGTGTGTGTGTGTGTGTGTGTGAGAGTCTGAGTCTGGTCTCTGTTTCTCTCTCTCTCTTGGCTTTAGGTGGACTAACTCAGACAACACCACTGTTAAGTAAGTGCCTGTGTGTGTGCGTGTGTGGTGACTGAATGCACGAATTTTTGGTATTTTCTAAAAAATGGGGTGGGAAAATCGTGTGTATGTGTTTGTGTGTGTGTGTGGGTGGGTGGAGGGGGTTGTGTGAGTGTAAATATCTGTTTGTGTTACTGTGACTGATGGATTTGCCTGTGGCTGAGGAGTCAGTGATATTAGATCCTGTGCATGGCCTCATATTGCGTGTGAGCCTTGGCTAAAATCATTCTAGCAAACATAATGTGATAATAGCGGTCAAATTCCACATTAGCCCATATTACATAATACTAATTCTTTCACTGTAGAGAACTGGCTTTAATCAGACAAGTATTGAATGGTGCAAAAGGGCCCTTGGTGTTTGTGTAATTACCTCCTCGCTAACATCCTTTCTCTCACTTTTCCCTTCCTCTCCCTCTCCTATTCATCCTCTTCCTTCACGCCCTCTCTCATCCTGTTTTTCTTCCTCGCTCACTTTCTCGACCGCTCTTGATCCCACGTCCTCTTCCTCCTCTTCCTCTCAGGGTGTTTGGTTTTGTTGCCAAGAAGCCGGGCAGCTTGGCGGAGAACGTGTGCCACCTGTTTGCCGAGTTGGACCCCGAGCAGCCCGCCTCTGCCATCGTCAACTTTATCAACAAGGTCATGTTGTCGCAGCGCCGGTAGAGGGAGAGAGAAACCCAGACTCAGAACAGACAAGCAGTGACATGAAGCATGTAATTCTCACAAGGAATTTACTGTACATCAGCGGCCCAGTATTGCTAGTGTGTTCTGAGTTTGGATCATAGAGCTAAGGCGATCTTGGCCCATTGGTTTATAATGTGACAGAGGCTTCCTTATGGTGAGGCTTATTGACTGGTGGAAGCAAAGCCCATTATGGCAACTACAAATCTTTGTTCATGGTCCTTCCGTCATGGAAATGCATCTGTTTTTGCTCCATACCATTTCACCTTTTCCTTGACCATGTAGAATTGATGGGATCCATCAAATACAGTTAAGCGCTACTTGATTCAAGGCAGGACCCACATACATCAAATAAAAACAAGATGATGTGTATAGTCTTACAACTCTTCCAAGGACGAGGAGGCTTCTTTGATTAAATTCTGAGATTATTCAGCATACATAATTGCTCTCCAGAAAAAAAATAAAATATCTTAAAGGGTTTTTTCCAAGCCATCATTGTAAATGAAGCTGTGCTCTTATCACCAAACTGACCTACCTGGTTAAATTAATAAGATGAGATATGGCTTGTAACGCCTTTGTCCTTCAAACGATATCAGTGCTAACAAGCTGCGGCAGAGCAGGCTGCAATGGGGGCAAAAAAAAAAAAAAAGCCTGTAAGGTTCAACATTTTAGAAATAAGAGATGTTTATATTTGTATTGCTGCCAAATCTCTTATTTTACTTCCTGCCAAATGAAAAATAAAAAAGACCAAAGCCCTGATGGTGTAATTTAGTTAGTTAGATGTTTGTACAGCAAAGTGATAACTGTAACTGATTGATAACCTCTTTGCCTTCAAACTTGCCACAGCGTCCTTATCAGTATAACGCAGTGTCTGCATCACGTTTATGCTAATCATTGACGACAATCATATTTTTCACTCAGAGACTAAATATACCGGTAGGGTGATAGACATAACCGTCTAATGAAAGTAAACATGAATGTAAGGTTTTTAACTTTAATGATGCGTGTGTGCGAGGGAGTGGTGTGTGCGTGTGTGTGTGTGTGTTGAGGTTTTGATGTGTGGAGGGTAAATGTGCAGGCCGAGTTCTTGATAATAGGGTTTTGTTACGTCCACCTGCGAGTTTCAATGAGAAGTAGCTTAAATGGGGGGAAAATGATAGATGGGGAAGGATATACAGTGTTGTTCCACACCACTGCCACGGAGTGATTGGTGTTCATTAATTCATTAATAATTCATGTAAAACTATTGGCTGCCAACAGTCCATTTGGTCTATCAGTAAACTGAATTATCTACACAGTGAAATTCTACAAAATGCCACAACATACTGTGTAATAAATCCTAATGAAATTTATTCAGACAACTTGAAGAGTAAAAATTGTTTAACGCTACAGCAGTGTAAAATTCTCATATTGACTTACATATCAAGTTAACCATGTACAAAGTTAAGATAAACACACACAGCCAAGACAGTGGCCTAAGGACAACGTACTTAACCAAAGACAAAGCACTCCTGTATTCATAAGCTTTGTAGCCAGCTATATTTTTGTATTTTTTTGCTTCATGTATTTTTACTATGCATTTATTTAGTGTGTTGCCTCGTTCCGTAAAAACCTAGAAAAACACTACTTGTATTACAGCGGTAATATATATTGTGGTCTTTTTTCTTGTTGATCTCTATATTATGTAGTAATATATTTTCTCACATGCAGCTATAGGACAGTGTAAGAAACAAGAAAAGGAAACATTTGTTTGTTTGAAAAGGAAATTATGCTATTTTGTATGCACAAAATGAAGAATATAATTAAACTGAAACAACGTGGTACCAAAAGTGTTCTTGGATTAATGGTCATTGTGGGTCAACAAAAAGTGTACAACTGAAAGGTATTCATGTTGATTTTATTAGTTTAATATTCCCTTTAATAACACTGTTTCTTTTAAGAACCAAGCATGAAAATATAAATTTATTCAAAAAAATGCTTTGGATAAAACCATTTTCATTCATACACTGTAAATTTGCAAAGCACTGTCCCTTTAAAAAAAAAATTACATCAAGTCACAATGAATCTCGCTGTTGTTCTTCTCCTTGTGAAATATAACCACACAATTCAAATTCAGCTATTGTACAGTATGCCAAGCAAAGCCGCAGACAGCAGATAACCAAAGTCATTTGAGAATATTTAGCTATGCAGAGCTTTAGCCAGCTCCACCGTCCCCTGAGCTGTGGGATCATTTACTGGCTGCTTTGAAATTCTCTGCAGGGAACTTTATAATTTGCAAAGGCAGAGAGGAGCTGGCTAAAACAGAGATGTAAGAAAAGGCAAAGGAAATAACAGTGTAATCCTGTAATGACCAGTCTGACAGACTGAGGTACACTCAACTACATGCACACAAACATGCACACAAACACACACACACACATTCAAGCCATTCAAGCAGAGTTTTTTTGCCATCTTGGATTTCAGCCGTAACTTCTAAATATTATTTGCACATCTGGAATATTAGCACCATGATGCAGAGGATACTGAACATTGTTGCTTGACAACTTAGATGTTACGAGGTAAGTTAGTGAGAACTTTTTCAGGGCCCAAACTGACCCTTGCAGTAGCTTAATTTTAACAGTGTGAGTTATAGCATAGAGCTTCTCCTCTGATATTAGAGGAGCGTATCAAATTGGAGGTATGTATGCAGTGAAGGGTAGATTTGTAAAAAAAAAAAAAAAAAAAAAAAAAAACTCCGGTAAGGCCTGGGGTCAGAGGTTACATCATATGACAATGTCAGTTTCATTAAAGCTTTGGAGAAAATCTCATCTTAGTAATCCAGTTCTGTGGTGCTTTGTAACTTTAAACCTTGAACCTGAATTTAAAATGGTGTCGCTCAGACTTGCTGATGAGGAGTATGACAGGAGGTGCTGAAAGATTAACTTAGAAAACACGCATTCATTTAAAAAAAATCCACAAAACGCAAAATTTTAAATGCCATTTTCAACTTCAGAAGTAGATAAATAACACAGCAAAAGCAATATATAACAACCTGTACCAATTCTAAAGGTGCAAAAGTCCAATTAGCAAAGTCTCCTGGTCATATTGAATCCAAAATATAAACAGCAGGCCGCTTCTTTCTCCCTTTTCGAAAATATGAAATGTCAGGAGCCCCAGCCTGCACAGTGTTACAATGCCAAGTTTCTCAGTAATTCAAGCTATGCCAAAGAATGCTCTCTTAATGTTACAGCTAAGGGCAAAAACAGCAGCAGACACAGACAGAGCTCTGTAGCAACAATTAAGGCTTTGGCAAAAATGTCAGTCTTGGCACTATATTGTCAGGAGGGAATGCCAGCCATTACCCTTAAAGAAAAGAGCTTTCTCTTACATTAGTCTTGTTTCCACAACACGGCCAAGGAATGCTGGTCAGAGATTTTTCATTATATACGCCGAGTTTTCCCACAAGAACATCTTTGCAACTGTTTTTGCCCGCAGAATTGACTTGTCAGCTTATCTAGGGTTTGAAATAAACAAACAGTCCCTCTGAAATTGGGTTGCAGACATGCTGAATTGGCCCAAGCGATGGTAAACCACTCAAGGCAGTAATACCAAACAGTGGCTGGTGACCTTTACAATAAATACAATATAATGGCCTCGAGGCAATGGATAACGGGGCAATATTATTGCTTTGTGATGCCTAAAACCTCCCAAATCAAAACTGCATATCCACTATGGACAAGTCCAATTGGCTGAGGCACCAAAAATCCCCACCAGGCTCTAATGCAGAAAAGTGGCTGGTGACTTTTACAGTGTTCACCTGGCTAAATCCATTTGTGCTATAGGAAACGCAGCCTCTTAATCCAATGTCATGACTTACAACTCTAACAGCACTGACATACTGTTACCCTTTCAGTCTCCTGTAAATATAAATGAGGGCAGTTCTGTGAACTGGAAATCAGCTGTTCTGGCCCTGATTTACCACAGTTAAATGTGAGCAAGTAGATAAAGCACCATATGACAAGTTAGTGCTGGTGTGTGTCTGCACTGACACAAGCCAAATTCATCCTGGGACTCATACTGAATTTGGGGTGAAAGACCTGCAATATCTCCCAGCTACTTCAGAGAAAGGACACAACCTGTTCTCACAGTAGAGGGGGATTGAGGGATGGGGTTGGTGAATGGGTCGGGGAGTGGTGCCAGGAGCGCCTGCCCAGCTGGTGGTAAGTGGAGTTGGTACCACAGTCTATGTAGCGGTAGGCTTCTAGGCTGTTCTGGGCCGTTCGCACCATGTAGGAGGTTTTCACAGAGGTCCTAGGAGGAGACAACACAACACAAACAGTTAGAAACAAGCCTGCAGAACAGGAGGGGTGAAATTAGCTAGAGGCCAAATACATCTGAGCACCCGAATGATTTCAAGAGAGATTAGGCATTCTGATTCACTAAGGTGCAATTCCACTATTATATTATTTTATGACAAGTGGAGCCCTGGTGGAATTATTTTAGCGCAAAAACAGACATTTCAATCTGTGGTGGCATTTGGTCAGCACTGATGCAGTTTTGTGGCATGCATCATGAAAAATACATAAGCTCCTTAAGCTTAGTATGGTTTCTACTTAGGCCAGCACTCACTGTTGATGTGCAAATAACTATTCTTTCACATTATTTCACAACAACCCATGGGGAATTTTGCATTTGTCCTAATATCAATAAACCCTGAGTTTCATTTCGGTACCAAGAGTGATTCCAGTAAATTCCAGTATGCTAAATGAGTGTTATTTTGTCAAATCTACATGGCAACAGTTCCAAAAATAGCAAATATATCTAACAGTTTTATAAAAGCAAGAATGACCCTGAGGCAGTGATTAATGGGGCACCTGTGACAAAATTACACATCCACTGCCTCTTGGCTGCAGGCTGATAAGAAAAGGTAGTGGTGATGTGAGTAAAATGAAAGATCGTAAGAGGGAAATCGAAAATCGGATAAAGAGGTAGAATGAAGCGCCTTTAAGATAAAGAGATACTTACTGCATGAATACGACAATGTTGTGGACTTTGATGCTGGGCATGGTGCAGAAGGCACTACAAATGCACAAAGCAGAAAGAGTCAGGAATGTAGCACTGCATTATCAGCTTTTGGTCAGTCTTGCAAACAAACAGTTTAACAGATTCATAGTGGAAAGTTTCTACAGAACATAGATAAGATTTCTGGACAAAATGATCTGCTCTGCAGCCAGCCAGATAAAAAATAGAAAAAAGGAAAATAACACTTACTAAACATAAGAGGCACTGCCACCAATCTCCACACTGACAGTATAGTTCACCTGTAGAAGACCAACAGATGTTACACAACATAGTCCTTCTGTGTTGTTATCTACAGCTGAAACAGTGGTTACTTAAAAGATATTCTATCAGCAGTGAGATGAAGGCATGAGGCAATGTAAACAAGAATTTGCCTATGAATGACCCTGTCATATGCCTCAAGACACATGACTAAGCTTGGGTGGCATGAAATACCCGACTGAACTATACAAAAGGGCAAAACCTTTCCACCAGGAACTGCAGGTAACAAAAGAAATCTCTGAGCTTCTAATCTTAAAGTCACTAAAAGTGAGTTACATATTGTTACACTCAGGTGTGAAAGTATTTAGCCTTTAGCGGCAGAGCTGTGTCAGTCTTCATGCAGGGGAGCTTGCAAATTGCACCCAAAACAATACATCATACAGAAACCACATCCTGTGACAAGCCTACCTATGTTCTTATGAGGATGACGCCCTTGTTTTGTACACTGAACCATCTGCCAGGAAGCACTAAGGTCTTTGTGGGCACTCAGTGATTTTATACATTAAGAAGTAAACTCCATGTCAGTGTATATATGGTTCAACTGTCAATATCTCTATACCTGTCTCTGGCCGAGTGGCTGGATGGTGATGACATTGTCTAACTGCTGAGTCCCAATCACCGTCTTCATGTAAAGGACCTGGCAGCTCACGCTCTGTACCAGCACTGTGAAGAAGTTGGGGTTGCTGAAGTTCAACGCGCTCTGAGGGAAAGACATTTCTTTAGTCTCAAAGGTACAGAGTAAAGAAAAAAAAAAAAAAAGACTGAACATTACAGCTGCATTGGTCAAGATTTTAAATATGCATGTGGTCACTGGCCATGAAATCTTCTTTACACACAGTAAGTGACAAATGAAAAAATTAAAAGAGAAATCCTACCGTCATGTTCATCAGGACCCTCATATTGGAGTGGTCGAAATGCACAATCACCGAGCGTATCCCATCATCCACCACAACCACAGAGCGCGGGAAGAGGAAGAAGGCCACAAGCGAAGAGGTCAGGAGACACAAAACAGCGGACATGACCACATACAGTTTCCTAGGACAACAACAACAACCTTTTTTAGTTTGTTATCGATCACACAAAGAGAGTAGGTTTGCACAAACATGGATCAATATTACTCAGTGGCATGTAACAGCTATTGCATTATTATTGCATTAACTTCAGTACCACAAAATATCCTATACAATGGACTGATGACTATATAGTAATGGAGAGTAAAAGAAGCATGCCAGAGCAAACAGGCAAATCATTTAATCCATAAATGAAAAGATAAATCAATCTTTTATTATGCAAAACAACACAATATAAACATAAATCACGCAGTAACATAATTCAGATCTTTGCACCTACAAAGAGGCCTGATACATATAAACTGATACTAGGGATGGCTACTTACGTTCTCTGGGGCTGCAGCCTCTGGTCACTGTATGGGATCAGTGCCACCAGCTCATTCACTTGTTCTATCAGGTAGAAGACAGAACAGATTAGGTAATGTAGGTCACGTACAGACTTAATCTGTGTTTGCCTTCAGAATGTTTTTCATCGAGGCCTGAACAAAAGCTCTTACACAGCATTAAAATACTAACACTAAATGCAAATGCAATACAAAATACATAAACAATACAAATGGCAAGCTATTACGAGGGTGACCAATGATCTCAGCAGAGTAGTTCTCCTAGCCTATTTGTATCTGCAAGTTTCATCAAGTTACATTAAAGACTTTTTGAGACCTATTCAACATCAGTTAGAAAAAAACTATATGACCAAATTCACAACTGTAATGTACATGAGTAACATGAAACTTCTTATACATATACATGAAAATTACTGTAGACCTGTAGACACATAACTGTGTGACCATGGTCTGGAAGACATTACATCACAAAAATAAATATTTTTCAGACTTCCAACACTTTCAAGAAAAATTGTGTATTTACTTGTGCCCAAGACCTTTGATGCCTTCAGATTACCTAAAATAACCTAAGAAATTAAAACTATTTAAAGAATTGCAGACATCCTGCTATCGCGTGGTTAGAATAAAAGCCACTGAGTAATGGGCACATATTGTTTCTCTGTAACAACTGTACTCAGCTCCTAGTATTGTAGCAGCTTAATATACACGATCTTGTACCCGTGTGATTCACCTGAGGGTATGCGTCCAGTGCCTTGACATGTCGGACAGGTTATGCTGTCCCTGCCAGTGAACTCCACGTAAGGGAACTGGGCTATATCCTCCTGTCTGTCGCGTCCATCTAAAGAGTCATCATCGCAGCCTCTGTCATCTTTCTGCTGTCCAGAGCCCTGGCTCTCCTCGACGAGCCGCAGGCTGCTGCCGCTCCGGGACCAACGACTCCCCATGACGGATCAACGCGTGTATGGACAATCAAGCCAGCTTTCCCCACCGACAACTAGCCAACGTTAGCTGTCTGCAGGCAACCGCTCCCCTAGAAAAGACTAATAGGGTTAAAGTTAACCTCGCTGGACAGACAGCGTCATGCAGCCCAAATATGCACAGAGCAAACTGAGTCGGGAGCAATAGTTCAGCTCAAGTCGTTAGAGAAAGAACTTGTCTGTCAATAAAATGTGAGAATCACAGAAGCGCTACTCTAACTTTATCTTCATAAATCAGGTGACAAGCTGATGTTTTTCAGGGTGCGTCAGTTTTGAGTAGCAGGCTAACGTCAAGCTAATGTTAGCTAGCATTAGCTAACAGACACGTTCAGTAAATTTGCTATTTTCAAGTGTTGTTACGAATTGTAACGCTTTCTACAGTAATTATTCCAAAAATTCTCACCTTTTACACCAAAGAATCCAATGTTGCCATCACAAGTTCGTATTTATTTCTGTAAAAGCATAGTTGTGGCAGCACCAACATCTCACTGTGGCTGTCACATCAGTTTACATTGTGCTGTGCTGCCTTCAAGTGTTCCGTGTACATTCCCTATATGAATTTCCCGAGTTGAAAAAACTACTCATAGGCGCAATCAAGCGCTAATGGTTACAATATTAATGTAATAGACTGTAAGTGTTTATAAATGAAGCGAAATGAAGAAGACCTGAAAAAATGGTATGTAACTGCTTTTTATTGATTTACTGAACCAAAAGTTAGTGGCAGTAAAAAAAAAAAGTATTTTTACTGCCATTACTCACCATTCTCTTCCCCTCCTACATCTGCCATCACGACAACCTGGTTTTCTTTTCGGTTTACATCTTTCCCACTTATATTCAACACTTTGTTAAATTGTTCATATGCGCTTATCCTATAAAAGCAATCTTTCCCAAAACTTGAAGGCACCACTGTCGCACCGGCCTCTTTGTTGGTTGAGAAGTGAGTTGGTGTGCTCGCTGCTGCCACTTACTGTTATGGATGCAGCTGACACGACAATCAACAGTGGACAAACAAGACTACTTAGAGACAGGCTAATATCAATGGATGTTTATTAAAATTATTTCCACAAAGGAACGCTTCAGGTTTAATCCTCCTTCCATAGATGTCCACTCTTCTTCCTCTCTCTTGTTCCACCATGCTGCTTAAAAAATGCCTCCTCCTCTTCCTGTGGAATGTAATGAAAACCATTAAAGGGAGGGAATGAATCTGTAATAGTTTGCTGTCTGTCACATGAGTATTGTCTGCATGTATGTGTTTGTGCAAGTCACCTGCACTGTTGTGATTTGTCAGTTTGACTGCTGAGCCAGCCTCCTCTTCAGCTCAGCGTTCTCTCTCTGCAGTATTTTATTCTAAATAACAGTGAGAATAATTAGAAAGAGGTGATACCTGAATATGCCACAAGGTTCATGATTACACAGATTTTCCTTGTGCTGATACAGCACTGTACTGTACAATCAATGCCTATTTAAACCAACCTTATGTCTGAGTGCCTCCACTATCAGATCCCTCCCTCCTCTTCTGATACTCTCCTCTTTTTTTGAAGCTCGGAAAGCTTCTCCAATGATTGAGACCAGCACATCAGACTGAAAAGAAAGTAAAGGAAAGTCATGCCTGAGATCTTATAAGCCTGGATGTCTCATTTTGCCGGGGCACAGTTTTTCCCGGTGTTTTTCTTTTTTTTTTTTTCAGTGTGGGTGCAACTGGTTCCCCCACCAAAATGACTGTAATATTCCTTCAGGGACTTATAGTGCATCTGTGATGCTCATTAATGTGTAAACAGTGACCTTATTGTATTTAATGGTATTTTTATCTCATGTGGTATGATATTCCTACAATATTATGATTATATATCATACTATTACACTAATCTGTGTAGAGATTTACATTTTTGCTGTGATATTTATGGAACTCACAAATGTCTTGCTCTGGAACAGATAACAGTGGTACATGTCGGCCGCGGGGTGTCTTGCAATGAAGCCAAAGACTTTGGGCGAGGAGGGCAGGACGGCACAGAAGGAAACAGTGGAGAGAGGGCAGGTGTACAACATATACTGAGGACAACACAGAGGGGAGAGACAAGCTGAAAATTCAAGCTAGGAGAGAACTGTTGAGATGCATGACAAAAAAGTATATGCACCCTTGGAATAATTGGTTTGATAACTAGTAGAAAAAAAATACTCAAGTGCCATCCACTTTTGTTACACACCTTGGTTTTGTTTTCCAGTATGTCTACACCACTCATGGACAGGAAGAGGTAGACTTTGCTCTTTTTCTGTGCCTTATCTGCGAAGTCTTTATCTGCTGTCTAGAGGATGAGATGGTAAATAAAAAGGGGCTGTATCACATTCTCCTCTAATGTAACCTGGCAATCCGCATTTAACAGTAAGAGCTTCTTATTAGCATAACATAAAAGGGGAAAAAAGAAAGAAGAAAAACTAACCCTAACCCTAATTTTATGGTTATTTTCTTGTGTTTTTTCTTATTCATACTAATTTTCTGATGATTTTCCTTTATTTTTTGCCTTTTTTCTTTTGGCTTGAATAGATAGATAGATAGATAGATAGATAGATAGATAGATAGATACTATTGTAATTTTGTGGCATTTTTCTTGTAATTGTTTTTTTTCCCTCCAAATGTTTGAGTAATTTTGTAGTCATTTTCCTGTAATTTAATTTGAAATATATCATGTTTTTGAAAGAAATCAAGTGAATTTGCCCAGGCCTCTAAAAGTTAAAAGGGATTAAAAAGGGATCACAAAGAAAGATAACTCCTGACCTTCAGGTCTTGAGCTGCTTCCTCCAGGATCTGTACTCCCTCTGAGCGAACCACCTCCACTCGCCCGAGGAACTGGGCTCAGAGGAAGAGCCACACGACAAAACAGTAAATAAAAATGGTGTTGAAGGCAGCACTTACATGACAGGAACATTTTGTCACATAAAGAACAGCTATTGTTTGTGCGTAAAAATCTGTTCAGAAGTGTTTTAAGGATAGTACAGGACAGATTCATGACCTGATGACGAGCTTGGAGCCAACTGAGCACAAGTGCAATATATTTGATTCCAATTCCAGCAATTATAATCACAAAGATCTAATTTTAGCCAACTTCCTGCTTGCAGAATGAGGTATTATGTCTCAAAAATGGTTCACTTTTTACCTTCACTGCAAAGGAGATCTCATTGTCTTCCTCAGACATGTCATTCATCTTCAGGTTGTAGTGTTGTGTCAATACAAACCCTGCAGTCTGTCACAGGGAAACCCCATATTGGATAAGAATGCACACATACTCCTCAAATATTTCATGTATTTTCAAAAATGATACAGCTTACCTTTTTAAAATATTCTGCCGATACTCAGTCACTTTGGATGGTGTAAAGTCTGGTGGGTTAATAAGTAACTGCTGTGCCTTCTCTATTGCCCTTTATCAGATATCCAACAAGGTAATACTCTGTCTTTTGGTGTCAGGTTGACAGCGATACAAGCAGTATCACCATATGCAAATAAAACATCGCCGCAGTCTCATTAGAAAAACCATCACCGCACCACCACACCTTCAAAACCTCTAGTTATATGCTGGACATGACAGCATTAAGCATTTTAACATCTTGAATTTAGATCACTACTTTGAAACTATTTCTGGACATCCAGACATGGCACATGGTTTACTCATTCATTACAGCAATTTGGCATTTGTCTCCATGAGTTACCAGTTTATTCAAAACAACTTGTATTTAGATTTTAGCCCGAATGTGACAGTTATTACATTTCCAAAATAGAATTGAGGCAGAAATGCAACATGTTCTGGTTAGAAATGAGGACTAAATGGTATACTTTTTTTGTTGCTAGACACTTATTCCATTACTGCTTGTAATAAAAACACAATCTTTCCATTTCCATTGTTTTTAATATTTATTGTTTACAGTGAGTGCCACTTAATGCTCATTCAAATATATATATTTATATATACTAGCAAGTACATACAGACATGTCAATGTTTCACTTGGTAGTGAACAGCATTACAGTCAATAATGGCGTTAAGCAACAATGGTGGAAACTGATGATGTGGTAAAAGGCAATGTGTAGATCATTTAAAGCCCAAAACAGACAGTTTAAAATACCCCAGGTTATTTTCAAGACATATTTGTGAATTACAGCAACACATTAATTTTACTTCAATGCTGTCAAAAGATTTCAAGTTTAAAGACGCAGGTTTTGTTCGTATTGCAAAATACAGTATGAAAGAGCCAATGAATTTTAAGAGTTCAGACAGTAATTCACTCAGTATCATACAAAACACCCAACTCCCTTCAACTACCCACAGCCTTGACTTATTAAAGATTCCCAAAAGAATCAACTTGTACCGACAAGTAACCAGTGCTTCAGTTCATTTCACTACCTGCAAGTCACAGAAACTAAGAGCCAAGAAAAGGGCTGAGAAATCTAGCTGCTGATTCTGAATGCATCATCATAGCTGGCCGGATCTATTTTACAAGAGTAGCTGAAGTAACAGTGTCTGTCTGCTTTGGGCTCAGTATCGCCGCAGAGAGGGGATAGGGGGGTGCAGTGACAGACAGATTTGACCAATGGGAAGCCAGTCTCTGAGGTGGACCCTAGACGGCTGAGAGAACAGAGTGATCCCTTTTTGAATGTGGTTTGTGTGAATGGAGAGGGAGGCGAGAACCGAGGACGAAAAGCCGAGATGAATGAGAGCGTCGCCACCCATCTAGATAGATATAGACAGCGTAGAGCCGGTCTTCATTAACAGGGTGAAGATGACCTTAAGTGCAGACTTCAGAGGTCAGTTTGTGTCATTTCCCAACCGTTTCAAGAGAGGATGGGAAACCGCAAAACTGACCCCAGATCAATGTCTATGGGCAACTTCACCCCAAAGCATCTACCGCAGGCTTGTGCTACCCAAGAGGCTCTAGTGCATCCATTTCTATCTGAGAGGGAGGTGAAGCGACACGGCAGTGGCAGCGTTCTAGGAGTCGTTGACGGACATGTTCTCCACACCGCACTGCAGGCTCTGGTCTCCTCCTCCCTGCTTCTTCTTCTTCCCTCCGTCCTGCTGCTTCTTCGCCTTCTTGCTCATCTCCTGGTCGATGGGGGCAGGCTTCACGAACTTTATCATCTCTGTCATACCTGAAGGGAGGTGGTGGGACGGGGGGGATGCATTAGTAATACATTTATTGCTGCACATTTGAGAGCAACTAAATACCACATTCAGTTGCTTACAAATAGACATAACAGTGAATAAAGGGATGCCGGAAAAGCACACTGCTGAAGAAGCCTGAAGCATTATAATTATTTCAAAGTGTTTCTATGTAGGGACATTCCTTAGCTGAATAGTTACGTAAACAGGGGAAAAACATATCCGCAATGAGCGAACAGCTACCGCAGACATGAAGGTGACACGTGGTCATGCCAATTAGTTTACTTACTAGTTTACAGCGTGCTTTCCATTCGGCTCAGTCTATTGAGCTGTATCCAAATGGCTGTAATGCTATGATTAATACAAATTCAGGCTGAGCAATTTATTGAAATTGCAGTATGGCCAAGTGCAATATCCAAATCACAGGAGCTGCATTTTCTTTTTATAGAGGTAAGATGGGACAAAATACCATAACAACTGAAGCACTGTGGTGCTACAGAGATACCCTGGCCTACAAACTGTATTCTCCAGACATAAGAAAATGGAAAATATGACGCAAAAAAGATCATTCCCGCTAAAATCTTGAATCATACCCCAATCACAATGTCACAATATATTGTTCAGCCCTAATACAAATGCACACCTTCATAGCTGTGTGTAGAAATATATAGTGGATATATATATATGTATATATATATATTCTTGTGCGACTATTAGTTCAAAATACATTGAAATGGCCTTTTTCACAGCAGGCATTTTGACATGAAATAGCAGGTAAACACAGGTGTTAATAATGACATTAATTAAGTGAACCAGAGTCTTTGCTACCAGAACTCCAGCAGCACAGCTTACCAGGGGGCATGAACTCCCTGAGCTTCTCTGGAATGACGATGCCCTCTTCGGTCTGGTAATTCTCCAGGATGGCGCACATCACACGCGTGGTGGCACACATGGTCGCGTTCAACATGTGCACAAACTCTGCCTGTGTAACAGAGAGGGGAAAGTGTGCACAACGCATAAATAAAAAGGCCACAAATGAACCAAACGACAATACTGACACTTTTTGAATATTCCATAAAGGTTATATTAGGATCTCTCGGTTTCGGGTGCATGTCTCAGTGAAGATGAATGGTGGATCAGGAGCCTCACCTTGTCCATCATCTTCTTGGTCTGCCCGTAGCGGATGCGGAGGCGTCTGGCTTGGTAGTCGGTGCAGTTGGAGCAGGAGACCAGCTCTCTGAAAGCACCAGAGCCGGGGAACCAGGCCTCCAGGTCCAGCTTCTTACTGGCTGCATAATTCAGGGCACCTGTGACAACAGACAGGAGAACACAGTTAGTTAATGAAATGGACTGGATATATTTAAAACATCTAAG